>BMAT01006864.1:39334-52747 GCA_019649035.1 Elysia marginata
GACCTACGAGTCACCATGGTGGATCGATCAGTCTAGGTACCCCACCAGGACTCTTGTTGCAGACGGCCTGGGAGAGGTCTACGACTGGGGCATGTCCAATGTGACTGGACACTGGACTATATTGGTCAGTTACACCAAGCTGACCGCTACGGATGTGCAATGGGTGGCCAACACAGGTCTGAACAAGACTCTTCTCGAGGAAAGCATTGGCGGACAGGTGGACCTAGGTGAAGAAGACCCATTCGATGTGGAGCCAGAATCCATCTTGCCAGGGATTCCCGGATCCGTGTATGGCGAAAACCGAGTCACGGCTCCTCTAAGAGATCACTTGTATAAGCGGCTAGCCCTTGCCTTCGGTATTCCCCGCTGTGGCATTCCAGATCCCGTATCATCAATTGTCCGGTTTTGGATGAAGTACCCATTTGGTGGCGGCTGGGTATTCACGAGGCCCGGGTATACTTATGACGAGCTTATTAATGGATACCGCCGACCCTCCGATTCCCATGACGTTTTCGTCGTAGGTTCCGACTTTTCCGCCAGAGATACGACCGGGTGGGCTGAAGGTGCTCTCTGGACCACGGAGAGGGTGTTGGAACAATACTTCCAAATTAAACCAGTCCCTCATGTGAGCGGGGCGTAAATCGGCAGAGCTGGTATCCCACGGTGGCAACAGATCTGTTTATTTCCAGAGTGCTTTAAAGCGCTGAACCTTGCTAGTATTAGAAACAGAATTTAATAAATTTTGCTTCTTCAGTATCAGAGTCGGTAAATTTACTGAAATATTCAGAATAAATGGTGTAGATGGGGAATATGGTGATAACGATGATGTAGATGATGATGATGATGATGATGATGATGATGATGATGATGATAACTTTAATCGGTAAAAGATACGTACAGATAATATTTAGCGAAGTTTCTATGAAGCAAACTTTTGTCGAAAGTGAAACTGTACGCAATTGGTACGACAACTTTAACCATGTAAAGTACTATATATGGTTCTGGCGATAAAGACGGTGCTGCTGGTTATGATGATGTAGTTGATGATAATGATGATGAGGGTTATCATGGAATTGAATATTCATAATATTTTGGACACTTTCATAATGGTCAAGTAATTTATCACAATCATGTGAACCTGTATGCAACAGGTACGATATAAAAACTTTGACCTCATGCCGCAATACTGAATGGCGTCACAATGTGGCTATAAAAAAAAATCTGATCAAAACAATCAGAACAATAGCTTACCTTTGAATGATAAAGTGTTGTTCAATACCTTTAATCATATCCAGATAGTAATCGCAGAAAATAGTAACCAACTAAGATAGTTTTAGCAGTATCGAAATGTGGGTGATGCGGAAAAAAGTGTAAACTGCAACTAATTTGGGAGTATGAAAAATCAGCAAGTAATCCATTATGCGTGTTTTTTATTTATAGTTTCCGTTAGACAAAAAGATGCTGTTTATACTTTAGCTGATGTTGTAGATAAGCTTGATTTTCAAAACATCTCATATTCTTTGGAAATTTGATGGATTGCTATATGACCAATGCAACAAAAATTATCGCTTTACTTTTTTTAGGCTCAATAAAACATAAGTAGGGAAATATGTAACTACTTAGTATGTTATTTGTTTCATTATATTTCTCTATGTTATTTGTTTCATTATATTTCTCTATGTTGTCCCTACTAAGGCACAACGAAATCGAGACAGATGTTGCACTTTGTATATAAAACAGATGCGTGGATATTTAGTAAAGATTGCATATTTAGAATCTTAGCGCTAAAACTTGCTTTCGCCGGCTTAATTAATCTGATAGATATAGTTTTTATCAGCAAATTTTTTAAAGACAGAATGGGTGCGATTATAAAAACGGGTTTACATACCTGTACGTCGAAAACCAAGGCAGGTGGAAGAAAACTAGAAAACAAATTTGTAGTTTGTCCTGCTTGTCACCTCCGTTTGTTAAATTCCGCCTTTTAAAAGTATTTGTAGCATCGTGTTTAGATCTATGTTAATCATCTAGATTGAAATTCTAAAATATAGACTTAGATTCTTATTTAAGTAATAAAGATTTAGATCTAAATGTAGCAGTTGTCTTGATCGAGAGTCTAGATTGGGCCTAGATCTAGCCAACATTATTTTGGGCATCATGTTTTCTCCCGTTTTAGGCTGGTGTCATGTTTTCTTTCGTTTTAGGCTGTATGTGTCATGATTTCTTCCGTTTTAGTTATGCGTTTCAAGTTTTCATTCCCATTTTTCAAAGTCTAATAAAAATAATAATGGAATAGATTTGTACAGCGCCTTACCCATACAAAACAGCCCAAAGCGCTTTACAATCACACGACCATCGTGCAGGCAAAGACTCTCTAAAGTTACCGTTAATATAATTTACACTATAAAATCGAGCTGTATAACATGGTTGAAAAGCACAAAGTCATCATTCAGACAAAGACTGTTTAAAATTACCGTTAACATAATTTACACTATAAGATCGAGCAGTATATCATAGTTAACAATGGAAAAATAAATTATTATTATCTTATAGAACTAAAAGCAGACTTAAAGGCAAACAAATTCATCTTGATTGATCATAAACTAAAAAAAAAATAGGTCTTGTCCACCTTCTTAAACTGTTCCTCTTATTCGATTTCGCGAATAGTCTGAGGTAGGGAAGTCCAGACTTGAGGTGCAAATATGTGTTCGATTTGTTAGTATATTGAACGTATGAGTACTTAACGTGAAAAAAGGAAAATTTTTAATTAATTGTTATTAAATGTGCACTCAATAGTCCAACGCAACCTTTACAGAAGGGCCAAACTATCGAAGCTAAACAAAATATCTCACTCTTCTACGTTTGAACACTGGCATTTCAACTGCCAAGGGCAGGTCCTTAATAAATACATTAAATTTTGTTCTTACTTGATTTAAACTACCTAATATAAAAGACCAATTTTCCTGTTTTAAAAGAACTTGTTTACATTAAATTTTGCATGTTTGGACCGTATAGGTCACGGTGCCCGAGCCCTATTAGAAAAAATGCAAAACTCGTGAAGTTGGCTTGATGGGTATTAAAAGTTATGGTTATTGTGGTTCAATTATTGCAAGGGTAAAAACTCTTTAGACCAATTCTATGTGAATAAAAGCACATTTTTACTTGCCCTTTTTCTTTGCATTTCACACCTACACCAACAGGCTTAGGCAGATGGTTTGTTATTGGACACGGTTGTCGTGAAAGTCTAGATTGATGATACCTGTATCGTGTTTTAATACTGTTAAGCATAGTGCGGGCATATATTCATGATGTTTTATTTGCCATAAATGTGATCTGTTCATTAATCTTTGAGAGAAGAGCATTTTTTGGTCATGAAAGCCACAAACTATTTCGTTTGGTATGAGGCAGTTTCCAATATTTTCATTCATTTCAATGAATCCAATTTACCCATTTAAAAGAATTTTAAATAAGGAGTGCTGTTTTGAAGGCACTAAACTGCTTTATGGTGGTAGGTCTACTGCAAACATCTGCGTGTAAAAATCATGTACACACGCTGGCAAAGATTTTTGGACAAGGCTTTATACGAAAAATGCAGGAACGTTTAATCCGTAAAAGTTTTGTCACTGCAAACTTGAAATTGTACACACGTACTCTTAAACCCTTTTGGTATGATTATCTAAAACAATAAGTGTATGTGACATCATTTCCCTTAAAATTAGCACCTCACAAAAAAGCTAAGACGCAATGACCTACCAGAACATGTCACAGACCACTGATTGTGGACTGGACTTAAAGAACATACATGAATACGCACAACAAAGAAACGAGTAACAACTGGTCAAAATTTAACCATTTAATAACATAACACTTAATTCATTTTACAAATAAAATATATGTACATAAATACGAGTATAACAGGTACTTTCTCAGCCACTAAGGCTACGAATTAATCAAAAGATAGCCACCAAGGCTAGAAGGCACACAAATAAAAACGTGCGTAAATATGACTCTGAAGTTGTATATATTCCGAAGTGCCACTAGGGCTTGAAGTCCTTCACACCACACAGGTATGATTATCCTTACTTAGGACAATAAATAATGATCAAATCGGTTACGTATGACACGACAGATCCTTGTCGTACTGAGGCGGAGTCAACTTCTGCAGTACTTGGCCTAGCCCCGAAACCCTGAAACAAAGAAAAGCTACATTACAACCCTACTACAACTACAAAGATGAAACTAATACTAACGCGGCGTACGACGGCCCGACACCGACAGATACAATACTTACAGCACAAAGCTGGTTCCAAAACTTTAGTATTTTCCTCAGGAACGACACAAGACTTAGTCACAGACTGACGGCAACAGTGGGCATTAACGTTGACTCCGGGTCCTGGACAAACTAGAGGCTGTTCTCGTCCAGTATTTAAAGGCATACCTGGAACACAACTCATTAAAACTCACTATTCCTAAAACCAACAATGAACAAGACAAGAAAATGACCCCCTGTAAAATATTTATCTAACGATCAACAACTAATACCAACTAGAACAAATTTAAACCAATGGTTTCCTATCAAGAGGGTGAAAATCAACAAACAACTCAAACTGTTTACACATCAACTAATCGAGAACAATCTAGAAACTTCCCTGAACTAATTCAGATCAACCCCTGAAAGAACATAACAAAATTGCGACTTCCAACTAAAATACTATGAAAAAGTATTCTGTTATTGGATCTTTGACGACTGGAGGATGCTGTGCTGCAGACATTCATGCAAGAATGAAGCCTGTTTTAAGGCCGGTGAGAACTTTTCAAGTAGAATATCCTATAGAGACGTGATTGCAAGCGTTAAGGTTGGCCGATTAATGCATCGGATACGGCCGTAGCCTGTCATTACAATTGAGGCAAACGGCAAGTTAAAAGAAAAACTTGCAAAAAATTGCCGCCCTCCTAATTTGGAAGTTTTTCCTTAAAGGTATAAAATTTTGAAGTTTTTAAAGTTCGGATGTTCAGAAAAATACGTTGCCTAAAATATTTAGTCATGCAATTTTTAATTGCATTATTTGAGTTGACTCGTTTGCTGATGTTGCAGGAGATAATAATAGGCCTACATGTATTTAAGTGATAACAATATTGTCGTAATGTATTTCTTTTTTCATAGCCTAGTTACTATGCTTGATTGAAATTACATGTTATGTGATTTTTTATGACTGGACGTTGTTTTAGTACTTTAAGTTTTGATTGAACAAGTAAAACAAAAAAATTAATACCAAAGCGCCATCAAGTTCAGTAAAAAAAATTGAACATCGCATAGAGGACTCAGCTACGCTTAGGAGCTGTTCCACGTTGCTGTTTAATTAATGAAAAAGTAATTAGCATGACAACATTAAATTTTGTTCCCTTAATCAATCGTTAGAAGATTTTGTTTAGAAGAAAATTGAAGACCTGAGCTAATGCAATATTGACAAGCTCGATAAGCTAGTGACCCAAAATTTAACGCGAAACTTAATTTTCAGACCCAACTCTAAATCAAGTCATTGGACTTACTCAGGATGGTGAACTAAACAAAGAGGCTTTAGGCCTGGAATTTTTTTTCTCGTGAGGTTTAACATTGCCCATTCACATGGCTACTAGCTTTTATCTGAGTTAGAAAATTTGATTTTAGTTTAACGACTTTTTAAAATCTGAAAGGAATACGAAACTTTTGAAAATTAAATCGCTTAACAACCCAAAGTGGAAGGCGTGTAGGGAAGATTTGGAAACAGCACGATTTTGAAGACTGTGTCTGTTTACGGTAAAAAAAGGGAATGCATTTAAAATTATCTTCTTTCAAATTAATTGCGAATTACATGCACTTGTTTCCTTAATCGCTTTTGGCGTATATTTCCATTGCATAGTCAGTATTTGAGTTTGTGTAAAAGAATAATATCTCTGCCTGCATGAGGTATTTCAGGTCACGCCACACAACGAATGAAAATGTTCAGTTTTTTTTCACTTGCTTTATAAACTTTTGTAAGCTTTTGTTAGGTGAAAATTAAGCACATAATTACCTTTTCCATAAGACTTTATTGAGTCCATCACCAGGAATGAAATATTAATAAAATGGAATTAGTTGAAAGAGAAAAACAGGAAGCCTAAGCCTCATTGAAAGTGAACTGCTCTATCGTTTGAAAGTTAAAAAGTTTTTTGGTCAAATAAGTTTCTCCCAAGGTTGACTGAAAATGTTTATGTTTGGTTAAATCGTTTGTATTATCAAAATTGTTACTCTATTGTTCCCTTTTTGCTTTTGTCTGTTTAAATGACTCTGTCCGTGGCAGCTGAATCCTTTTCCCCTTACAACTCGGGAATTTTTATTTATCATCTGGTTTGAATACAGAGTTCAAAAAATGAAAAGCAAATTTCAAAAACGAATAAGTTATGTAGGGGACGGGTGCTTTATACTACCCCATCCTTTTGGTTGTACGAACAAAGAAACAAACATTATATAGGGTGGCTCAATAAAAACGTTCCCAAATTTTGAGCGCAATATCTCTGACAGTCTTTGTGCAATTTTCATATAATTTTAGAATAAGATGGATCAATTATAAATACATAAACGCGCTAAATATCGACGAAATACATTGATAAATGAGGAAATGACAGATGTTTGTATAAAGCTACCGAAATTCGCGAAAAACAAACATAGACCTCCGCTCCAAAGCTGTTTTAAAATCCGAGCTGGGCATCCCAAGAGCACAACGCTATCTCATTGTACAAACAATTGTAATAAGGGATACCGGATATGAAGTTAAAGGCCTAAAAACAAATTCAGACAAGCAGAAAATCAGAAAGTGTGAAAGAGAAAAGAAGTCTTCGATAGCGTGCATTCTGAACAGATTTAGCGATGAAGATTTCAAGCAATTTTCATTGATAAAAAAGACTTTAGATAGATAGCCAACAATCGACAAAATGACGTTGTCTACGGAAACAAGAAGGCGGACATCCCTCTGCAACGGCTTAACTACGAAACGAATTGGTTTCCGCAGAATGTTTGGTTTTCTGCAGCCGTGTGCTGGAATGACTAAATTGACCTAATTTTCCTTGATACAAAAACTTTGAAGGTCAATTCAAACAATAACATCTCTCTGCTTTAAAAAATTCCTTCCCTCATGTCCCAAACTTTATCCTCAAGGCGATTTCATTCTGCAAAAAGACGGAGCTACTTGGCACTCAAGTCGTGCAGCCCAAAAATTTCTCATAGATCAAGGAGTCGATTTCATTGCCAAAGGTGACAAGCCAGCACAATCTTTAGATTGAAATCCAATGGACTATGCAATGTGGGAGTAGCATGCTGAGGTCTACATGGGGCGGTCGATTCCCTTCACTGTAAATGAAATAGAGCAAAAATGAAATAGTGCTGGTGACAAATAGGTATTGAGAAAGTGAGAAAGTCAATCGCAACATGGTGCAAACGAGTTAGAGCTGTTTTTCAGCTGGAAGGAGGTTCTACAGATCACTTGAAAAACTGATAATACTGGAGCTCATGGACTGTTTTTTTCGCATCTGAGGTGCGTGTTACCTAAAAAAAACCCTCTTGACCAATAAAGCCAGAAGCTTCAAACTCACACACCTTGCACATAAATCATTTATCTCACTCAGTGTGTATTTTCATGCAAATACCATAAACAGTTATGAAGTTATAAGGTGACAAATTTGAGGACGTTTATCTTTGGGCCACCCAATATAAAGATTAACGAGTTACATCTTAAATAAAGTGTAATGAAATATAAATGAGAACCAGAAAATTCTTTTATACTTGACTCTGTACATGTAATCTTCTTAATTGGGTCGGTGTCAGTATAATGTGACCGGCTGAGGTTAAGTCATGGTATCCCCGCTAGTCTCTGGGTGGCAGCCCGTACATTGTCATTGGGACCCAAGCCCTGAGAGCACCTTTGAAGTGGAATTGGGCTTGTAAAAATATCCTTCAATATCAATATCTCTTTCAAACAAGAGCACACCATTTTCCTTTGTTCAAAGTTGTATGTGTAATGTAAAAATTCAGCAAGAAAAAAACCAACTGTTTTTGTGTAGGAATTGTGAGTTTTTCAGTAAGAAAAACCAACTGTTTTGCAACAAGTCCAAAGGAGTCGGATGTCGCAACTTTCACATTTTAAGGTGTCGATATTTTAAACAATGAGCTGTCAATAGTTAAACATTTTTAGTGTAAAATTGTCAATATGTGAAGTAGCGTGGCTCAGCGGTTTGCGCGTCAAACTCTTGATCAGGCGGTTGCGGGTTCGATTCCCAACCACGACTCGTGTTGGTCAGTCCACCCACCTGTAAAATGGGTATCTGGCTTAATGCTAGAACTTGAGCGCCTAACAGGCAACCGTACTGTAATGCCCTGAAATATAAGTTGAATCTACTCTGGTGTGTATAGGCTCGCTGGGGTAAATATGTAAAGCCTTGAGACTGCCTTCGCCGGTGGAAGAATATAACCATATTTATTTATTCATTCCAATGTTATATTGGGGATATCAAAACCTTTTGTAAAAAAAAAGCGTTTTCTCACATGACAATTTCTGGCATTCTGACTCCTTCACTCTGGTTGCGACACAACTATCTGCGGCTTTTTTGTTTCGTGCTTTTGTAAAACCACCACAATAGTTCTAAGATCCCATGTTTTTCAGATATTTGGAACTGATCTAAAAATGGATATCTTTCGTTACTTTAAGTGAGTCCACAGTTTGAACTATGTGTTAAAAAAAAGTTTGTTGAATCAAATTTCGGTTTATGGTCTTAATCTTAAATGGCCTATTCTAACTTATTAAAGAAGATTTTGAAACTTAAAACACCAACTATGCAGAAATAGCACACTTTTTGCCAGAAGCCAATCTAAATAAAGAATAAAAAATCCATTGGCGAATATGATTTTGAATAAATCTAAAACTGCCAAGCAGCAGGAAGGCACAAAAGCATAAAAAAAACCCACTGAAATACATTGCGAAGAAAAAACAACTTTTTCTGGGTAGAGTCAACCGGAACAGGTGTCACCCTCCCATCACCGTTTTTTCTAGCCTTTTTTTTTTTTTTGGGGGGGGGGGGGGGAAATTCTGTTCAAACTTTGGTTGTACTCTTCTGTGATTCCAGACCTCCACTTAAAAAAATCCACTTACGACAAAAAATGACACTGTGAATGAGGGCGTGGCAGAAGATTTTCGAATACTTCCATTCACATAAAAAGACTGTAACACTTTCAGACTTTGCTGTACAGTTCATTGATATAGGCATGCTATTTTAAGTTGTTGTCAGTTGTACTATCCAATACTTTTAAGTGTCCAGGGTTTCAATCGTTTCATCATTATTCTTCAGCTGGCGCATGTTTTTGGTGGTTCTAAACATTGGAGCCAAAAGTTTGCATCGTTAATTTTTCACGTTTACCATATAATAAAGACCGCCCTAAGAGAAGCAACAAAAGCACATGCAAATAAACGTATAGAGTTTCTTTTCTAGCACAAGACTTACAACAGCCAAAACAGCTGCCAAACAGTAACGATTTTAATACTTTAGTGCCTGTATGAACTACCAAATGCTCGAGTACTTATGTCAAAGCTATAGTGCTGGAAATGAAATATGACTGGCAAAATTATCTGTCTTCTGTAACATGGTAGATGAAAATATCAAATCTCAGCTTGTATTGGTAATAATTATATTTAGTTTATTTGCAAAACGTACTAAGTAATTTTTCCAAGATATGATTTCATTTCTGGGAAGTTGAACTCAAAACTTTTGAAAAGACTACTTAATTGAAAATTGAGATTATTCAAACCTCAAGTATACAGGTTACATGTCGAATGCGTCTTTAAATGTCATTTTGGTTTTGAATGCTAATAAATATTAGAAAATACTAAAAATTGAGGCTTTAAAGTAACTGAGCCAGTTAATCAAGTGTTCGCAGCTCTGCAATGATTCTGTTTTGTCTCTTAAGTTGGTTAAACACCAATGACTGACATTAATGACGCCTTTGCCCCATGATCATTTTATAATTACAACCCCTACCCACATAACAATTTTTCTTGTGCGCAAGTTATCAACTGCCAACTGTTGAAAAACATTGATCTTATTTAGCGGACTAATAACGCTAGGACACCTTGTAAATCATTCTTCTTGTTAAATTAACTTGCAGAGTAAAGGCTTCAGGGTGAGAAAAGATAAGCATATTTTATTGGTCGACTTTCGTTAACTAAAGTTTTACTAGGGTAAGTAAAAGGTGGTTTAAAAACGAGGACTTCTCTGACGGTTATATTTCTGAAGAAAAAACGTATCGAATATTAGAACAAAATAGGGTTTACTTACATAGTTGTGTCGTTTTTTGCTCTTTTTCGAATTTGAATTTGGAGTTGTGTGAGAATATAAAAAATAGAAATGTCTTGCATTCTGTCCAAATGAGTCGTAAGTCGAAAGGTTTAGTTTGGAGATAAAGTCTTTTAAAGTTTAGTAGGTGTTCAGAAGTCAATTTTTTATTTTAAATATTGACGCTAAAACTATTTCTAAATAATTTTCACACCTAATTGATGTTCAAATTTCCTTTCTTAGGTGTTTAATTTTAATTAGACCTTCATAGCCCTCTAAACTTTAAATACTGTTTTCTCGCCTTTCTGAAATTTCACAATTCCTCACCCTGGCGACTTCAAACGGCTGTAACTTCGTGCAGAAGCATGATAGAGCTTTTCTGTTTGTTGTACTTGAAAGTAGAGAAGTTTTTCTCTGATACCAATATCTGACTTCCTTCCAATTTCGACTTGAGACTCATTTGGACTAGTTGCAAGACAAATGGTATAGAAAAAAATTGCTTGGCAAGCTGGTTTCTTTTTGTACATTTTGGTTTAACATGCTCTTGAAATAAAAGAGAGCCACCCTAGCTTTTGTAACGCAAGCATGCGTGGTTGATTAGTTAAGCTCTGTAAATTATTAAAAGAGAATAACGTTTCTTGCCTATTCTGTATTCACATCAACATAATAACCGTTACCTCATAATTTATCTTTAGATCAAAATAATGAAATTTCTTTATGAATTAAAACATGAACTTAGACGAGTTGTATTTAAGCTGGTTTACACTTCATTAAAATTGTGAGGAACGTTAGTTTAATGACGATGATTTTCATGATCCCTATTAAATTACCGCCTGTATGAAATAGATTAAATACACAATCATACATTGTGCTTACATTCAAATGATTTTTCTTTGACAAAAACTTCCCGCATCTCAGTGAAATAAGTTAGTATTGTTTCTACTCTTCCATCACATTTTCATCAGCCTACAAAACATAAATCCAAACATTATTATTGTTATTTATATTGCCATACTGGCCTGAGCCAATAAGCCAAAAGGCTTATTTATTTATTAACAAGTGAATCTTGAAACAACAGTCAGGGTTAATACCTCTCTGACATTATGCGGCCAATGGCTTAGAAACAACTAATGTCACGCTGAGCAGCAGAAAGTTTATATAAAGCTCTGAGTGAGCTATCAAACCGGTTTCTTTCTCGGCTCATCTGTCGCAGGCTGCAGTGTAGGGCCAATTAGGTGAGTTCACAGAGTTAACGCTCTCGCTCAGTAACCTAGAGATTTTAACTTTATAAGTAGACAATTTTAAAGAGAAACAGTGGGGCAGTGCAAGTACCGCTTCAATCCAATCGCATGCAGGTTTTTTAGTAAATGAAATTCTCTTTCATATTTTTGCTCTTCAAATGGAAGATGATGAAAGATGCAAGAAATAGAAATGCTCGATCGTTTAATCTATGTAGACCACACGTTTTTGCCAAAAAGAAATGCATTTTCTTTTTTACACCTTATTAATTTTTTTATGAAATAAGGAACTTTTCAGGCGTAAAGATTTATCCTACATCTTACAATAGAAGTGGTTAGCCCAAACGTATAAGACCCAGAGTCTACAAAATTGTGTATGCTGCGCCCACAAATACCATGTATAATTATTTTTTACTTTAGGACATGCCATTTTAAGTTGTCATAGTTTTAAACCCCGAGGTTGTTTTGCGGGTTTACAAAATGCCATTTTAAACCTTTATTCAAACCTTAAAAAAACAATGGGCTTCTTCACGATGCTTTTTAAGAACTTCAAGGAATACAGGAAAAATCATCTTGATGAGCCAGGGGTCCGTCGATGGTCTTGATTCTGATCTCCCCCTACTTGTGGCTTGAGAGGAAATCCGTTCAGAATTTGTATCTGTGCAGTAACTTGTCGGCTTGGTTTTTGAGTTAATACTTGGGGCAGTAAAGATAATTTTGGGAGGGCTGTTCTAGGACTTAACTATCACAAGACTAAAATAGTTTTTCTGATAACTAGGTGGCATTTCTGTTTTACGAGTTAGTAGCAATGACCTCTTTTTCTAGTGTCTTTGATGAATGTAAGATAGTCTTTAACAGTAACGTTATAGAAACCGTTTTAATTTTTATGCTTCTATCAAATCTCCACGAAGTCTTCTATACATTAGGCTTTAGAGGTCTTATGATTGTAGTCTTTGTTCGTAGCTGAGTTTAGGTATACATGGTACTAGTTTTGTTGCCCGTCGTTGAACATTTTCTAATAATATTGCGTCTGTTTTATTCATTATGATCCATACACAGTTCCCGCATTCTAAATGTGAGCGCACTAGGCTTTTGAATAGAGTTGACAGCATAGGTTTGTCGATACAGTCAAAAGACCTTCTGGTTAGTCCCACAATTCTTTTGGCTTTTTTACTGGTTTTTCGCAGTGCTTGCTAAATTTTAGACTAGGCTCCACAAACACACCTATATCTTTTTCGCAAGGGGTCTTTTCTAGCTCCATCTCTTTGTTTTTTCCTGACATTGTAAAGATATAACGATGAATATTTTTGCCAAAATGTAAACCTTTGCATTTTATTGCATTAAAACGAAATTGCCATGTATTTGACCATTCTCCAAACGCCCTCAGGTCGTTTGATAAAAGATCTCTGTATTTCAGTTGTCAAATTTTTACCAGAGCAAAGATTTTTTAAAAATGTTAAAGTTTTACTTGAATATTTGCACTTTAGTCTATTGGACAGCAAAAACATATGGTTTTCACAATTTCTTTTCTTGCATCTAGATCTCAAATGTGAGATGTTAAATATAAACAGGGCGATTACTAGAAACCAGAAATAAACTTTCATTAGCTTAAATTTGGATTTTGGTTGTTGATTCTAGTCTGATTGCTTTTAATAGTTTTAAGGGATTCACAAGATCTAGATTCTAGATCGAGATTTATGTAAAAATAAAGAACTAAAATGGAGATAGAAGTCTTTATCCTGGATTTATGATTGCCGATGAAAAAAATTTAAAGGCACATGTGTTTGTAGACGCTGAAGGAGAGAGAGAGAGAGAGAGAGAGAGAGAGAGAGAGAGAGAG
>BMAT01006864.1:52788-64510 GCA_019649035.1 Elysia marginata
TCGGACTGAGAGGAAGAGAGTACAACAGAAGAGAACAGAGAGGGAGAGGAACAGCGATAAAGAGAAGGAAACAGAGATGCGAAATTAAGATATCCAATTTTGCATGATATGAAGGTAGAACCATAGAGAGGGGGGAGATAGAAGGAAAGACACACAGAGATACATACACAATCATGTAGGCAGAGAGAGAGAGAGAGAGAGAGAGAGAGAGAGAGAGAGAGAACCACACACACAGACAGACAGAGATGAAAATAATAATGGATTAAAACTTAATGAGAAAAAACCAAAGTATGAAAGTTATAGAAAAGCAGAAAGAGAAGGGGTAAAGTTGTGGTAGTACTATAATTATGTGACATTGACTGGTATCTTCTAAAAGAGCTTGGCAAGAGGAAAACGAAGAGAAAAGGAGACAAGCATATGAAGTGGAATAGGAATAAAAGAGGCAAAGGGTGGGGGTGGGGAGTTAAACAACGTGTTTCAGATATATATGTAGATAGATTATTGCATGGAGAAAAAAAGGGAGAAAAGAGGTTTTAAAAAGATTTACACTGTCAAAATGCATCTATAAGTCGAAGATTCGAAACATATAAAAGGCAGACATTTCGGGCATTTACTCTAAAAAGCCTACTTCTCTCCACTGCTAATTTCATACCTTTAAAATCTTTCAATCATTGTCAAAATGTCCACGTTTTAATCATAGATTATTTCCACCGTTCGTTGAACGAATAATTTTCTAGTGTATTTTAAGCTCCGAAAATCCGAAAGTGGGAAACTGAGATGGTGGAGCAAAGGTTTTTTGGTATTTACCTGTACTTTAATTATTCATGAGACTTTATGTAATTTTTGACAGCCTTGTCAAAAATACCTACATCGCTTTGGTGGAAATAATTATTGTAAGCTCAAGTTTCATCGCTGATCAGACTTCAGTGGCATAAATAAGCGATATTCTGTGTTGCAGAACAAATGTCCGCCGTGCTCTGAGTCTACGCATTACGACATATCTCCGTTCTCTTAGTTTAGTATGTCCAAATCAATCGCGTGTTGAAGAGAGAGTTAAAGTTAGTTTTAGTGGAAAGCAATTTGCCCATTCGTCTCGTTTCCGGTGATAGTTTGATGCTCGACGTAAGAATATATTAAAAACAGTTAAAGTAAATTTTCCGTCTTTCTGTTCTATTTGTTAAAACTAGATATTGTTTTTTGTCTTATCTACAATCAAAATTGAAAGTGATAACTGTGACATTCGACTCGTTCAACTTGATTGCGCACCGCCCGATGCAAGAGCCTGTAAGATATTGATTCCGTAAAGCAGCAAAATTTTTTAGGTTTAAAAAACTCCGGTTTCATATATACCAAGTCTGTACAAGTTTTAAAGTCAATGAAATTCAATTCAAATTAGAAAGGAATTAAATTTCCTGTAGTTTAAATATAGTTTAAATGGAAATAAGTAAGGTGAAGTAGGATACGAAAAATCATTTATTCCCGTTGGAAAATTCAATATACATAATATGAAAATAGTACAAATATACACAGTTTTAAAGTTTATAATTACATGCCACCAAAGAAATATCTAGCAAATAAGACAATACGTTTCACATTATCGAGGGAAAAAAGAATTAAAAAAAAACACAACATATTTCATAAAAATGTAAGAGTATAACATGTTTTTGCATAGGGTGTAATTATGATCACGTATTTTAGAACATGCAGTTTAAATAGGAGGTGTTAATTATATTGTGGTATACTTACATTTGAGAATAATGTTTAAATATGGTCGAATAAATTTATATATAAGAGTTGGTTTTGCTTTCTTTAATTAATAGAGTGAAATTAATAAGGTTAGATTTTCAAAGAAAATTCAGGATCAGTTCAATAACACGAAAATAATAATGTGAGGAAGAATCAAGGTAGACAACTAATCATGCGAGTTGCTAGGTAAACTTAAACTGACACAACCACACGCACATGTACGTACTTGTGTTCAGACGCTCTGTCTACCGTGTTGTGTCCCTTAACTCAAAATTTATCGCAATCGTACGCCCTCCCCCTCGCCCCGCACTTTTCTAAAGTGTTGTTGAAAGTAAAATTTCACCAAAGTATAAAAGAAACAGCGTGTCTTTTAGTCCTTGTTTTTAGTACCCTGGATCTTCCACTGCGTGCTATCCGTCTTTCGTCGTATTCTTTTCAAAGAGGGTCGGAATCATCTTTGAGTATGCTTTTCATTTTGCTTATAGTTCACACCTTGCCATGCTATTTTTTGCCTCTTCCCGATAACCCCATCCGCCTTAGTTGTGAGCCAAAATGAATAGCATGAATTAGTATCGTTACTTTTTACCTTGAGGTTCTGTTACTTGTAAAAGTAAATGATTCTTGTGAAAAAAGAAAAAAAAATATGATTCAAAGTGTTTCTATTTTTTTGAGCAAAATACATTCAACCAGAATGGGGTATCACCTACAAGCAATGGTAGCTACGTATAATGGATTTAAGTACTTTTAACTTTTTTTTCTAAGTCAGAATTTTGAAAATTGAGTGATACTACCTCATACAGTGAAGATAGCTTGAACATCGGAATAACGTCAGTTTGTTTTATCCCACGGCGTTATTTGATGAAAGCTTTGTTTAAACTGTATAGTGTACAACGCAAACATAACAATAATTATATTGGTAAAGTATGTTAATTCAGTTTAAGTTTTACACTACAACCTCACAAAAACTGTTGTTAATTGTGTCCCAGTGCTCTTACACATACAGTGCTATCTGTTTTTACATGTGTGTTTAACGTGTTTTACAGTACTAAATCTTATCATAAACATTGCTAACCCTGTATGAAACGTGTTTTACAATACTATCTCATACCATAAACGTTGCTACATTTTTCTTAGAGTATATCATATTCAGAGTTGTACAATATAACAGCAAATCGGCAAATTTTTCGGTTGTGATGAGCATAAAAAATTCCATCTCAAATCATTCCCCTATGTAAAAAAAATAATGTGAAAAGACTTCTCGTTACGAGTTGACTTTTTTATTCCGAGCAGGGTTCTTTGTTTTTGTTTTTTTTTCACCTTTCCATTCAGACCATGGAGCGGACAATTACGACACAGAGCCTTTTCTGCGTAGCTCTGGTTTTTCTCTCGCCTTTCTTATGCTTGGCGAGGCCAGGTAAGTGTGCTTAAATAGCGGCTGAACATATTCCCGCTTATTATCGATGCTGTCGTAGTTTGGTTATTTAAAAACTTAAATAATACAATTATATCTTTGTATGTCATTGTTATAAAATCTTGCCTGAGTAGAAAGACCAATGCCGGCGACGATTTAGTATCTGGATTTGATCGCGGAGGCGCCGGAAGTCGACGCTTGAAAAGTACACTCAGTTGCATTTCTCTGGTCACGCTAAAAAATTTCAAACATTATTGAGTTCAAGAGTACCATTTTAAATTAACGTATAATGAAAAAACCTCAGTTTTCCTATGTATTTTAGAACAGTAGTATTATCCACATTGACGTCTGGAACTGGCCAAGGATTATTAGAGATAAGAAGAGTCATAATCCACAGATTTCTGCACAGAATATGCACACAACACCGTCAAGCCGATCATAGATAGCTCAACTGTAATAGACTGTTCTCGTGTGAATATAAAATTTAACCTACATAAACTGAAAAACATATTTCCATTCGAGTGGGATATTGGCAATAAAACATCATACTAAAAATAGGAGAAATATCTCAGAATGATCTTGACTTATTCCATATTTAAAAAAACTGCATTTAATAAAAAGACAAAAAAAGCCAAAGAATGGAATACAAGGAATCACTTTAAGTTCTCAAATCGGATTTTTCTTTTTAATATTACGCTATATAAAAATGACCGATTCGATCGATAATCGAATACTCATTTCGATTTGCACGATTTGTTTCAACCATGATATCGATAGAGGACCTGGGATTATATAACTATGTATTTAACATAGTTACGCACTGAAAAGTGGTATTAGGATGACAAATTAGAATAAAAATCCACATTAAACCATATAGCATTCAAGAGCACCGGCATATCTATAAGTTTGGGGAAAACTCCTCATCATCAGATTCGGTAACGGAATCGTCGAATGCAAGACATTAAAACAAAACTCGTAACGTTTGCTGCAAGTTGAGACCTACAACAAGCCATGTTTTCTATTGGTGTATCGCTGTATCGAAATACATGGCGGTTACCTTCCCGAGAGCAACTAAAGGAATCAGGAGAGTGAGGCGGGTGCAAACTCTCTCATAATAGAGATATCAAAATTTAGTGGAAAAATATAAAACTTTCATTTCTTTTAAATAAAAAAATTGTAGAGGAAAAAACCTCTCAAAGTGTGTTTTGTCAGTTTAGGACTGGTCACGAGATATGTTTAACGCACCTCAATGGGTTGGGTTGCCGAGGGAGGCATGGGGACATTGGTAGATTCAGAGATAGAACAACACGGAATTTTACTTTGCTGTTGCTGATATGAGGGATAAAGCTTGAGGTTCCACAAAATGCCTAAAAAATGTTCTTTATCCGTGAGCTTCTGAACTTTATCCAGAGATCCGAGGTTTATTATTTCTAAAAGTCCAAGGATCTGACTGACCTCTGAGAGAAGAGGTGGACAACTGTACAATAATTAATGAAGAGCTTCTGAGACACTTAGAATTCCACTTTCGATAATCATTTGTGACTGAAACAGAAGCTTTTGATCCATTTGGATTGTAAAATGAAGTAACAAAGACGTTGTTTCAACACGTAGGGGTTTGGAATTGTTGATAGTATAGACGGCGGTAAGGCATATTACAGACTCCATTAATATGAAGACGGCAAACCATTTTAAATTGTTTGGTTTTTCTGCTAACTTTAGAAATGTTTGAGTGGTTGCAGCGCAAAAACTAGATCATTTAGGCGTCAATTTTTTTTAAATTTGTTTTGCCTCAAACAGTTTAGGTGCGCAAAAAAGAGAGTGTTTAAAAAAGTATGGTGTGCCATTAGAATCACTGCCAATATTCTTGAAACCTTAAAGATAAACTTCACATTTAAAAAAATAAACCTGAGCGATTTTGTCCAATATTTTTTGTTGCGCAAAAAGTTCTCAACTTTAATTTGTTCAATAAAAAACTCATGTCAAATTTTCTAGTTCCCCACTTGAAAAGATCAACAAAAATGCAACTGCTGTCAGGAATAATTTCTTGTATATGCCATTAACGAAGTACCTTGGTATGGGCCGGGGTATTGAATTTAATTCTAAAAAGTGCACAATTTCGTTGAAATTTCTAAATAAAACGTTTTATTTAACAGAAATAGATGAAAAGCTTTATTCACTTCAGATAGATGAAAGATTTTATCAACTAGAGATAGATTAAACATTATATATACTAGAAATAGATGCAACTTTTTATTGGATACCACCTTACAGGACTTGATTAAAGTAAACGATGAAGCTGCCCACAGGTCTGAGATTAAATAAGGTGCGAGAACCGCTTTCTCAAAGTCAATACTTCCAAGACCAAAGAGGTAATAATCGATTTAAAAAAAAAGTGATCTTCAAGCTATTTCTATAAAAAAATAATGTATCGAGCAAGATCAGAGTTGCAAGTATTTAGGTGTAGTTATTGATAACAAGTTGGAATGGAGTCCACAACTGGAAATACTGCATAAGAAGAAGGCTTTACTTTATGACACAGTTGTCCTCCTTCCAAATTGAAGAGAACTGTGCATTACGTTCTATAGATCTCTTATGGAGAGTATCATTGTCTTTTGCATGGTTGTCTGACTGGAAAAGCCAAAAAGAGCGAGTAACATATAGTTAACTATGTAATACAAAAAAACTTTCAAATGCACTGAAAAACCAAATGTTTAAACAGCCTCTTTGATAAGTTGTGTACAAAAAAAAACTGAGAAATATTATGAAAGATGACAGTCATCCCTTTTTTAAAGGACACGCATTTTTAGTGCACAGCAATCGTCTTTTGTCAATCACAACATAAACTGAAAGACGCAAGAACTTATTTGTGCCATACACAGTCACAAAGTTTGATGTAAAACATGAAATGAGAAAGCCATATCAGTCGATTGTTTTTAAAAGTAAATATAGGCCAAATCCTGTTTACCAATTTTGTTGTTATTATTTATATAGAAGGATTTTAGATGAGATTATTCTTTATCTTTTTTTTTAGTTTTTTTTAATAGGTTCATTGAAATTTTTCAGTCGTTGATGCACCTTTTGAATGTGAAGTGTTTGTGTATTTAAAATCATAATCATGTCATGTCTTTAAAACTTTGCAGCCTCCAGCAACAGGTGCGGCGTAGAGCATGACGTAGCCATTGTCGGAGCGGGAATATCCGGAGCATATTCGGCGTTCCAGTTAAGGAACGAAGGCTTGGATATCGGGATATACGAATACTCAGATAAAATGGGAGGTCGGTTCTACACGGAACAGCTCCCGGATGTACCGGATCAAAATCTAGAGTTGGGTGGAATGAGATTTATCAACAAGCTTCATGTTTTGCTTCAGAACCTCATCAGAGAACTCAGTAAGAACAGGATGAACTTTCACCTCTCAGTTTAGAGTATCCCGACATGAACGGAAGGGTTAAGGTCAACTTAGTAACGCCAACGAGAATGCGTGTGATGAGAGGCTGAAATAAAAGGTCACGAAAATTTCGTTTGCAGTAACTGACACAGTATTTTAGGAAATGACATTAAAAACAGAATACTATAATGTCTTTAAAGAGATGAAATCTTAAAACTCGACTTTACACAATACATGTTTGTCTTTTGCGTCGAGTAAACTAGTGCTGGAGTGAGATTTGACTTTTCATGCAACCATTATCATATAATGGCATCAAGAGATATTGAATGTCATAATATTTTAATACTCTTTCTTTCGATCTAAAAAATAAGATTTGAAATTAAAAAAAAACTCACAAAATTGTGTGCCATTTATGATCAACCATAATCAAATGTTCGACCTTAGAAACACCTTAAACTTTTATACTCATCTTTGCTTTCCCTCTCTCTTTTTATCAACCCATCCTTCGTTATTGTTCAATTATTTTATTTTATTACCTCATGACCCTCTTCTCTCAAAATCTGCCCAGATCTGACAGAGACGGTCCTCTTGTACGGAAGCGATACGACCTACCCAAGCCGGGTGTTCAGGAGAAACGTCTCTATGACCAGCGAGCAGTTCAATACAGGAGACATCCCATTCGATTTGACAGAGGAGGAAAAAGCGAACCAGGCAGATTTGCTTGGGTAATCGGACTGGTCGTTGTTTCTTCACTATCTCTTTTTCTTCTTCTTTTTCTTGTCCTTCCTCTTCTTTTCTTGCGAGCACTTTTATCTTGTAAGCGTTGAAGGCAGCAGAAAGTTGACTCTGGTATCACATTCTCGTTGCACCTATGAAGATGCTTTTATCATAATTAAATTCTGTCTTCATGTCTCCCAATCCAACAGCAGAGTTTTATCACTGGGTATTAAGTTTTTGCTGATTATATATTAAAATATATGGTCGGTCAGTTGATTCTCAGTACAACAATAATCCAATGCATTGGATTTTTGGTTTTGCTTAATTGGTATAAGGCGTGGTAATTGCAATGTTCATTACAATGATTGTAGTTGTATAAAGTCTTTTCATTTATAGATTTTTTGTTTTCAGAGATGACCAAAACTTGCGTTTGAATTACCTATTGCTGGTTGTATGAATTAAGGGCAGGTGTACTATTGTGAATATTACCTGTAGAATTTTGGTCTTTTACGATAGAATAATTTTTATTTAGTATGCTGCATACGACCCTATCATTAGAACTACTTCTGTATAGGATAGATGTATATTGTGCCTGTATTCAAAATGTCTGGCAAACAGATTGCCTATTAATAAGTGCTCGATCATTTATGTCTTTTTTAATTAGGTCGTCGGAAAGTTTTAAATCGATTGGAGTAGTTGTTAGAAATGACAAGGAGTCAAATGAAAGACAATGCCAAAATTAAACTGTCAACAAAAATTTTTTTATGACATAATATTTTTACTGCTGGGCAATAACACACTGGAATCGCTAGCTCATCTTTTAATCATTGCAACATACCAATTGTTTCTTGTCTTAACTTATCACATTTTTCAACCAACTATGTAGATATCTGTTCAGAAAACTCACTAACAATTCTCTGGACAATGTCACAGTGGATAATGTGTTTGATCTGACCGTCCCAGATGGACGCAAGCTGTACACCCTCAGGTAACTGACACATGCTACATATAACTTGCCACTCTATCATCTTCACCTAACACATGCTACATAATACCCGACACATGCTACATATCACCTGACACGTGCTACATAATACCCGACAAATGCTATATATTACCTGAATTATGCTAGCTATCACCTGACATATGCTGTATATCATTCGGCACATTCTATATATCATTCGACAGATGATACATGCCATCCGACACATGCTACATAGCACCTGAAAGATGCTACATATCACCTGAAAGATGCTACATATCACCTAAAAGATGCTTCATATCACCTGACAAATGCTACATGCCATTCAAAACATGCTAAACATGATCCGACACATGCTGCGTATGACCTGACACATGCTACATCCTATTCAATACATGCTACACATGATCCGACACATGCTGATACATAATAAATATCATCTGACACATGCTGGACACATGCTACATGTCAACCACGATGTTACTCTTTTTGGTCCACATTATTGCTATAGTTTCGAACTTTAGTAGAGCTTCTCTGAACAGAAAACAGAAACCATTTCAAAGCCATTTTATATGACAGATTTTGGATCAACAATTTGTTTAAAAAATAATTTAGGAATAAAAAGCGTCTTTGGTTTAAATTAGCATTTTGGTTTATCGATTGTATCATGTAAAATAAATCTTTGCGAAACCTTAAAAGGACATCACACAAATATGTTTCACACCCTTTTTAAGACATCTATTGGATGGATTTTGGAATTTTCCTTTTTTATGAATGCAGAAAATAGAAATACTTAAGAATAAATGAAGTTGTAATCTGGCCTTAATTTGATTAGGGATCAACAACAACACCATAACCATGTAAATGTGACAAACCTCTATCATTATGTGAAGAGCAGCCGCTTATTGTCCGCGTGGGTTAAGCAGCGAGCTCAAATGAGTTTGCTGCAGTCTTTGCCCGCAAAGGCTTTCGTTTTTTGAAAGGGAAAGCTTCTTGTATCAAGCTTTGAGATGGTAATGGTTCTGACCTACATCTCAGTAGGGTCACGTGAGTCGTGAGAAAATACCAATCTCTTCCACCTTCCTTCTTACAGATTGCGCACCTTTTTGTGTGGCACAGTGGGGAAAATATTACGTACCTAAAATGAAACTAACTTAGAGCACTCTCGATGCAAATTGCTTATCAACAGTGAGAACCACATGGTAGATAAAGATCAAATCCATTATTACGTCAATTGTCGCGTTTTTTTTATTTTGGATAATTTATTGCTTTTTCTAGGGACAGAAGTAGATAGCATAAAAATTTGAAAGCCAAATTAAAAATACTTTATTCATGTATTTTTATGCTTGAAAAAATTTGGTGAAAAGACATAACACATGGAGGAACAACCAACCAGAAAATTTCTTTAAAAAACAACATGAACAAACCTCATGGTTTCGTCATAGATAATTATTTTTGGCAACTCGAATCCTAAGATTGTAATCGTAATTTAAATGTTAGTTTATCTTGACCTATGCGTATTGCAGCACTCCTGAGGCTCTGAGCCTGGTAGCGTCAAGTGAAGCGATGAGCTACCTGCTGGGAGGAAACCATTTCAACGGCCCCGAAATCTCAGCTGCCGATATGGTCTACTACTACTTCGGTTCTCATGGGTAGGCCACAGCGTGAGGGGTTTCAGTGCCACAGCATGGAGGGACCAGCGTTTAAGAGATGACAGTTAATTGTTAAACCAGTACTGGAAATCGCAGGGCTTAAGAAAGAACTGATGGACATATCTGAGTTTAGGGAAAAGAACTGATAGAGATTTGATGGAAAAATAATAGAGACTGAACAATTTGGTTGGCCTTCTAAGAGTTGACTTTCTCGTTACCCATGATAGACTAAACTCTTTTCTATCTACAATGACTGTGCAGATTACAATGAACACTGGCCTTTGGTCAATGACTTTAGTGATCAATACAAAACGTTCTAAGTCTTTTTTTTTACATTTTGTGTTCTATCAGTCAACAGGATACGCAAATACGCTGTAAATACTCAATCCCCTAGATAACGAGATAGAGCACAGAACATAAAGCCAAGCTATTTTTAATGCAGCTATTATTTAAACGATATTTATTTTTACTCCGTATTTCTTTTTTTCTGACAGACAACAATATACTGGAGATGATGTCCTCACCGTGGTTGAGGGCTACAGTGAAATCGTGAAGACGGCAGTCAAGAGGTTTCTTGAGGCCAGTAACAAGTGAGGACTCGCTAAGGATATTATAGCATCAATACTTTACCGCTTTTGATTAGATGAATAACGATCGATTTCAAAGTCCATTACGGCACAGTCCTAACCTATATTTTAAGATAGTAGGCACATAAACATAATAGTTTTGCCAGCTTGTTAAATTTGTAGACTTTTGTTTAGATATAGTCCTCCAACGACCGCAAATCTTCTTTTAACTGAACTGTAATTGGCGGTCAATTATGCCGTGATGCTATTTTTTGTCATCTTATAAGGGAAACTGGCCATGCTATCCGGTTCCAAGTTGTATTTTAATTTTCATTCTCTTTATTAAAAACTGTGCTAGTTTTCAAATAATCTTAGGAGAAGAAGATGTTAAACAATTTAGCGGATAAAATGTATCTCCCATCACAATTTTTTAAAAGAGAAGATAACGGCTTTGTTGATGAAAGCCGTTTGTACAATTTTGCACAGTAAAGCTAAGCAGGCATCACGATTTAAAAGAACAACACAAAATATAATACAACTTCAAACAGGTTTTTCTATGTTTTCTGGTCTATCTATGGACCTTTTGATTCGGTGCTTTTGATTGAAATTTTGAAGATGTGGATTTTTTCTTTCCTTGACCCTTAGTTCAAGGCTAGTGCATAACTAAATTAATTCTTTCAAAGGAGTGTGTAATGAATGTTATCATACGATTATTATTATGCTTTTTACTCAGCCACTCTATTGAGAAGAACATGAAGCTGGAAGCCATCCAAGGGCAAGCTGGGAAATACGTTCTTCTTTTCAGACGGACTGTCACTGTTGATGATGAGACATTGGAACTCCATAACGTAGGCTTTTATTGACGGTTTTCTTTTTTGTTGGGGAAAATGTTTGTCAGAGGAGTGTATAGAAAGGATGCCTGCAAGTGGAGCTTTAGTATCATGAATTTTGTTCCACAAGAAAAATTTCCGCCTGTGTATGAAGGAAGCAAACATTGAAGGTTCACAATTTGTAAGCTCAAATTTTGTTCAAAGCTGTTAATGAAATAGTGTAGACAGCAAAGCGGGGTGCCAAAAGTATATTTTATAGACTAGAGTTGGAATCCCACCGAAGATAAGCAATTGCTTTCGGCTACGCTAAATACATGCCTACTTTTTACACAGTGACAATGACTTTATGCTGTTCAACGATTTAATTTTATTGTCTCAGTGCCGCGGCATTCATGAAAAGTTTTGCGCGTAGTTGGGCAGAGATAAGATA
>BMAT01006864.1:107287-126735 GCA_019649035.1 Elysia marginata
TAGATAGATAGATAGATAGATAGATAGATAGAAAGATAGACAGATATAAAGATAGATAAAGCAAGTAAAAAAATTGGCCCTGTTCTCAAAGCTATGGGCAATCACTAAGTTACCGGAATCACAGCTTTAAAAACATTTTGGAAATCTTCACCCATGCTTTATCAATCTATTGAACGCCTCTGATTAAACATGCACTGAGTCTTCACTTCGACACGAAGTTTTGCATTTAACGATGGAGAAAGTATCAGAGTTCACATTACAATACGCTGTTAACGATAATAACTGTAACTAGCGAGGCGACAAAGCATCACCATCATGATTTAAAGATAACCTATCTCTTTTCAAAAGTTAAACAGAAAAGCAATTTTCCAATTCGCGCATTCATACATAAATTTATATGCTTCTAAATTTATTCTCACATTCATTTGCATTGGAAGTGAAAAAAAAAAGAAAAAAAATGACGTCAGGAACTTAATGAAATTGAAAGTAAAGTTTGCCCAGGTAAATATATGGTATTTAATGAATGAAAGTTGCATTATTTTCATGCATGGGATACGCCAGCTATAACTGTTTCATGATGATCGTTTTTTTTTTTGTCCTATTTTTCCGTAATATTGAATTTCAAATATGTTGAGTGAAAAAGTTGAGAAAAGAAATAAACAGGTTACCCAAAGCTCTATGAATGTAGCTTCGTACAGAATGTAGCTGTGCCGGGGTGTTGAAAAAACCAGTGGCGAAACCTATTTTACTTTCAGAGGAGGTTTATCAATATACCAAAATGATGTGACAACAGAAGCGACGCTTCTTGTATTAGTAATGGAAAGGAGAAAATACCCGAAAAGGACCTTGAGCAGATTTTACTTGCCTCTCCTGTGCCAGAGTTTGTCAGTCAAGCATCTGATTCCACAGCCAGGCCAAAATTTCTATCTAGTCTTCAAAAGTCCCCAGTATAGTCACCCGGCCGTGACTGAAGGATACCATCATCAAAAATGACTATAATACACAGCTTTCCCAATACCAATAAGTGTAGTCATCATTCTATTTGATGTTTGTTGAAACTTTTCTTAATCGTATAAAGGAGATGAAAGGTGGCGGTTTGATAAGAACGAAGAAAAAGACATCTTAAACAATAACTCGTATAGTTAATTACACTTGCCCTTGTTAAGCGAAGAATAGACTTAAGATGGACAAGACTTTTGCAGCTGGAAGGAGATCCAGCCTAGATTCAGGATCAATGAATAATGACACCATGGTTTGTGAGTTTTGAGTTGTCCTCGAGTGTCCCTCGCTTGATTAGAAGTTCTCGAAGTGATGGATGAGGGACGGGCCAGTGTAAGCGTTATGCTCCACACACGCAGCGTTCACGTTCCGCGTCATAGCTCCTGGGCCGCAACTAAAAACGCCGATTTGGCTTACCTGGAGAGAAGACGGCACGGTGTTCAAAATTGTACAAACTCCATAATGTAATAAACTTCAGCGGGATCAGAGAACGAGAAACTAAACAAATAAGTATTAAAGAGTACAAGAAAGTTAATATTTTTATCGAGAGATAATACAAAGTTATGTATATAATAAAAAAAATAATAAAATATTGGTCATCTGTGAACAAAAAATTAATTTACAAACGCAGCAAGTTTTGAATTAACATCAAATATCAAATAGTTTATCAATGCATTTTGAGAGGGCCTGCCAAACTTACGTTGTTGTGGACAACTTTGAGCGCTTCGAAGAAATCGGAGAATTTCGGCCTGCCAAAATGTGTCTTGGCACGAAGTCCAGTGAACATACTTAATCCTGCAACCTTCTGGAAGTGACGTTCACAGATGTACTGAAAGGAACGCGGAGATAAATTTTTTTTTAAATATTTGACCCTTTAAAACTAATTAGCGAAAAATGCTCCGAGAAAATATTACTATCTATTAATGTTATGAAATTATTCATTAATGTGAAGGTCTTGAAAATATTGATGTTATCATAAAGGTACAAAACTGGTGGTAGCAGAGCGTATACAGATGCTTTTCCCTTGGGGATACCATCATTGCATTTCTCTTAGAAGTAAAAAAAAAACCGGCTGAGAGTTTTTTACAAAAGCTGGTGTTAATTGGTCATTTCAAGATGCTAAGTGCGTTGGAATTGGAACTACTTGGTGATCATTGCGAAATATTTTTTTCTATGCTTTATAAACAAACACAAGATTTTCATCTCAAATTCAAACGTTTTGATGTTTTATCCGTTGCTGCTTATGTGATTGATTTATCCTTAATCTAAGCTAAGTCAGGCTTAAACAAACGTCGACGAAAAGATCATGGGTATAAACTACCAAGTACAAAAAAGTTTATAGTGAAAAGACTTCTCCGCAATTTTATCACGTGTCTCCTCTTCTACCGCGTTAAGAAAATGTACAGCACAGGCAGTGCTTATGGGGAAAACAAGAACACAGATGCGCTTTTTGAAACCGCTGTGTTTGCTAACCAGATAGCAAAGAGACTATACGAAAAATAAAAGCGCATTTAATTTGGCTGGGAAGCAGCAACTGACCAGCATGGTGGTTCTCAGGTCAAACTTTTCCTTGAGCTGTGTGATACAGATCTGGACATCCACAAAGCCCTGGGTGTCTGCAAGCTCCACCTGGCGAATGATGTCCGTCATCCACTCGAAGCTGCGTTGAGTGCGCGTCACCCAAAGAAAGTACACCTGTGGCCCAAAAGACAAACGATGCCGAGTATTTACAAGACAGCAGTAATCATTGTTGAAAGGTATCGTGAAACATGTGATTCAAACCAAATGTACTATCGAATACAGAAAGAAAAGAGTGTGTATTAATTTTATGCTACACTTTCTTAGAACAAAGAAAGAGAGAAAGACTCGTTCAATACTTCTTTTGAATTGAACACTCCATAGCGTTAGAATAGTTTGACTAAATATGACCCAGCAGATTTCTTGCCTCCGACAGGATTTTATTCGGCATACCCACGTTATGAGAAATAGTGCAGGCGGTTTGCAGTGGAAAAAAAGTTCGCCGATAAGGTTTTCTATGAAAGGAAAAAAAGAAAGCTAACCTCGTGCTGATTAACTAACAAAAGAAAAAATACCAAATTTTGTCTTACGCCCTGAAGCGAAATGAAAATACGCAGACACACATAAGAACGATATTACATAATAATGTCAAGATGGTGTTAGTCATTTGAATTGAAATGAAACATTGAATCGACATCGTTTTTGCGTAATCCCAACATGTGGCTGATATGCAAGGTTCTAAATTTCTTAATTTATATCTTACATGAAATAGATTTAAAAAAAAATAAAAAAATAATACAAATGCATAAAAAATAACATCATCTCTGACAGCAATTCAGTGCATTATATCTTTTTATTTAATTTAAAATAACAACTGCTTATCGAAAAAGTACTGAAATACAGTCGATGGCATCGAATTGAATTGAATTGAGGGATATTTTTACAAGCCCAATTCCACTTCAAAGGTGCTCTCAGGGCTTAGGTCCCAATGACAATGTACGGGCGCCACCCAGAGACTAGCGGGGATACCATGACTTAGCCTCAGCTGGTCACATTATACTGACGCCGACCCAACCAGTAGGGGCCCGGACTGTGCTCGGCTGAGGCTCGAACCCGCGACGTCTGGGCCACGTAGCACGGCCTCTACAAACTGAGCTATCTAGGTGGCATCATTTTCAAAATACTATGAGGTTTGCGACATTAGCAAGGTTTTTGTGTGAACGGTGAAAGGAGGCAAAGATGTCCACTCTGCTTCACAATTTAATTTTGTTGTGACAAATGTATAGATTATTATTTTACCTTTTGGCAAGGCACGCGAGCCAAGTTGTTCGATCTGTTGGCAATATCTTTGAGGATGGAGGCAAAAGGTGTGATTCCGATACCTCCACCGACTAGCACGGATACTGGGTATCGATACCAGTCCTGGTGACTCTCTCCGAACGGACCGTCTACATAAATCTGTTCACCAAAAATCATCGTTCATGAAGGGAAAAAAAACATTAACCGATAAGATATATATCAATATTATCATCATCACTGTCGCCATGATAGTCTTTTCCACCTTATCATCATCATCCTTCTTCGTGATCACAAATCATCATCATCATCACAACCCCAGTAAATATCATCCTCATCATGACCATCGCCATAATCGTGATAATCATTATAATTACTATCACCATCATCAGCACCATCAGCACCACCACTACAAAAAACCAATAACATTATAATCCTCTCTCTCTCTTTCTCTATACTAACTCTCTCTCTCTCTCTCCCTCTAACTCTCTTTCTCTCTCAATATCATTTTCTGTGATTTCTCTCCCTCAGCTTCTTTCCACAGCGTTCTAATTTCATTTTCAGAATTCTACTGGGATCGTGTAAAGTTAAGTTTAATATTTTTTTCAAAATAACTGTTTAGCTTTACTAGTGTTTGAAATTCCGCTTAACGCAACAAACTTACTTTTGGGAAATCCTGTTTGTTTCCGATCTTGGTTTCAAACAGTCTCCTGATATTGTCAGTCCACGGACCGACAGCCCTGATGTGAAGACTCAGATGTTCCTCGTGAGGGGCGGAGGTCAAGGTGAAGGGGTGGTACTCACTTTTACCAAGGTCTGGACACGCGATACGGATCCACTGGCCTGACTGATAGTCGAACGTGAGTGGTCGCTTGAAAACCAGGTTGATCACACCTACATCCCCGGGGACATTTATTGTAAAATTTTGAGTTATGAGGTTTTCGAAATAAATATTTTTTTCTCGCGACTAGTCTTGACTAAGGTATTGCTTGGGAATAACAATTAGCATTAATGTAAAAAATTACCAGCAAGATACAGGACCAATTTTTCGTTTAGATCATGTATGGATCAAGTAAAGATCATAGCCTCGGCTATACTTAACCCGGACTGAAAACATAAAATTTACCGTTCAAACCGCTTAACACACTGCCTGTCACAGTATTTACCTGAGGGCAGGAGCCTAGCTTTGTGCACGGGCAGCAGGACCTTGTTTCTCCTGACTGAGATGAACTTGTCAAACAGGAAGAGCACCATGGGCCCGATGAAGAAGTTTCCCCAGAGCGGAGGCTGCACCAACCGCCCTGACCCGTGCAGAAACATCAAGATATACGTCACGATATACAGTCTGGGCAGGGGACGATGGGAGGGGGGGATAAACATGGAAGCTTGGTGAGCAATATTTTTGAATTTGGTTTTTACGAATTGTAGGGGTCTGACTAGCTTTGTGACTCAAGCCAAACAAAAAAAAATTTAGAGGTGGAAACATAGTCAACATCTTGTATTTTTCAGTGGAAAGTCGGTATTTGCCGAAGCTACTCTAATTCTGAGTGGCAAACTACATTGTCACCAGATGCAAGTTTTTTTTTCTTTTTTCTTTTTAATGTTTCAATAAACCCCTATTTTTTAACGGGCGATAATTTTGAAATCTGAATTGATTTCATAATGGCTACCTCACTACTTATTATAACTTGGGGTCATGAATAAAACTCAAAAAGTGGATAAGATGTTTGGTACCTTTTCAAATCTATCTCATTTAGGGCAAGAGGCAAATAACGCCGTTTTCATAAAACTGAGATATTGCAAATTCAATATGATCGTTATTTCAGAAAATTACATCTTTAAATGAAAGAGAAAAAAAGTAAGCAAATTGTTTTCGCATGAAATCTGAAAATTCAAAAACTAAGACTATGTCTTTTTTGCAATGAAATCCTTCATCTGAAAATTTTGATAAGTCTTGTTGGAGTAATTTAGTATTGCAAATATTCATTTTCTATTTGTATAAGGAATGAATTGCTCATTTATAGAAATCTCTGAGGAAATATCAATATGTTAACTTGAAACGATGCAAAAACATTTTTGCATTGGTTTGGTTATGATCACTAGGGACAAACAACCAAAATAGCGTCAGGGAGGGAGGTAAAGGTTGGGGGGTGTCCAAATTTACCTGTGTGTGAGACTGAACATGTTGAAGAGATTTCTCCTGGAGAACGGCATGGCAAACACATACATGACCACCAGCACTATCACCAGCAACACTCCAGTCAGACCTGAGGACCAATTACGTAATTATTTTATTAGCTTCATTAAGTTGTTGGTGTAATTGTAGTTTAAGGTAGGCAATCGGTCTTTGGATCAGCATGCCTAGATTTCGAGTTCTGGCGTGAACGTTTTAGTGTTCGGCTCTTGGCAGTGAAGGGTTCTGTCAGATTGCTACATCCACGCATCGTTTCAATCAACTATTCATCTCAAGAGTTGAGGATGTACATCGATTAGTCTTGCACATGGCATGTCAGGGACCATAGTTTCCATCGAATGGTCAAGCGCATGACATGTCAGGGACCATAGTTTCCATCGAATGGTCATGCGCATGGCATGTCAGGGACCATAGTTTTCATCGAATGGTCATGCGCATGGCATGTCAGGGACCATAGTTTTCATCGATTGGTGATGCGCATGGCATGTCAGGGACCATAGTTTGAAACATTTAGGTACATACAAAAAATCTCATTTTCATTTTGATTAATATGCTAACGTCATCGTGTCTCTTTATTGATTTTTTACCCAAAATTTTAATATATTTAAATTCATTGTGGGCATTTATCTAAAATAGTACCAAAATAATTTCCCGGCATTAGAATGCTTATATTGACAGTTTACCAGTGACAAAAAAAGACTCCAGTTAACATGTAAGTATATATAAGATTGTATTTTTTTAATTTTAGCTAAAAACTTTGCAATGACTGCAGTATATAATTAGGCTTTACATTATACCTGTGATAGTCTCATATGTCCAATACGTGAATGTCGGGAGGACGTGGGTTCTAAAAAAATAAAGACAAAAAGGGAGAAATTTAGCATTTTGGATCGTTATTAGTCCATAATATTTACGAATAGCTACGATTTTCCTAAAAAAATGTTTACATTTCCACAACAAAAACAAATAACAATACCATTTTTAAAAAATGTGTAACCTTAACAGGCAGCAATGTACACGTTCTCATTGTGCGAAAACTGAAAATATTGGTGAACTACAGTAGACTACCTAACCTAAATATCCATTGGTTCTTATAACAGCGATATGTTTGTAATTAATCTGTTATCGGTTTCACACCAATATACGTGTGATGCGGATTACGAACTTGATATAGGATCAATTGACTGACAAAACTTCTTGTCCATTATCAGCGTTAGGTACGGACAGATAAAATGATAAATAGAATCAGCGCTATCTATAAAATGAAGCAGCGGTATCTATAAAATGAATCAGCGGTATATAAAATATTGAAGTTCTAAAGAGGCGCAGGGCTTTAGGAGTCTAAATTGCATGATTTACTCACGGCCGGTAAAACTCTCTGAAGTAACAGGTTACGTCTCCTGGTGTCTGTGTGGAGATGTGGTAGAAATTGATCATGTGACCGATCACGTGCATAACTGTGAACAAAAACAGTCGCAAAATATGTATTTATAGACACGATTTAGGTTGACAACAAACATCTTTTCCGTTGAGAATCTAAATCTAATTATGGTCATAAAATCTGGCTTGCTATGAACTTCAAGTTCATTCTAAAAGAGAATGTTTATTCGTTTACAGTAAACACTGCCAGCAGTATTACAGTAAGGCCATTTTCAATATTTTCGGTATTATCAATCAACCATAACCATTTACTGTTTTCATTTGTTATTACAAACATCAATTTCCGTTCCAACCTAGTTCAGTTTTTGTTGTTGCAATATTGCATTTTTTTTACTGATAAGCTCTATAGTTTTATACTTGTTTGAATTGTTAATGTTTTAACTCAATCAGTTAATAAACACTTACTTGTGAACAGAATAGCCAGGAAAGCAATATAGATGTGCATATCGTGGAAGTTGTCGAAAGGGATAAAGCGGTGGAGGAAAGTCTCTCTGGGGAATTTTCAAGTAAAAAGAGAAAGAAAATTAAGACAATAGCTTGTTTTTTTGTAAATAAAATTTCACTTTGTTAATTATATTTTTATGACGATTTGGGAAAAACGGGGGGTTATTTTTGTTCTGGCTATGACTTATAATGGTGTGATGAACATGGTAAAGCTTTAATCATTTTTTTCTTTTGTTGTAAACAATAACTATTGTTGACTTTTACAGACAAAATAGACAGATTCTGCCCATTTTTAATCCTTAGACAAGGTAGTATTGTTTGTCTAAAGAGGATTAAGTATTTAATGTCTCTTAAGTATCTTTTCAAGTTTTTGAGACTTATGTCACCACGGCTACAATGCTGTCCAAGATGTCAAAGTATTTTGTTTAATTCTTGCCGGAGGGAAGGACTCACCCTGCAAATTTCCATACCTTTCAATAAACGTTTGAAAGGGCCGGCCCACTAAAGATGAGATGGACTCTGTTGTGATTTTACCTAAAAAATCTAACAAGATAGATCAGTAGAGCTCTTATGCTAAATATCTGTTCGCTTCTAGCTGCTGGGCTTGACCATTACGGAGACTTAAGCCTAGATTTATGTTGGAAACTCCAAATATTACTAGTTACATTGGTAAGACACTCTTGCTTGAATTTGTTTACTACGTTGTTTCAACACAAAACGTATACTTGGGTGAGATCCAGTGTTTACCTGAAGAAAGTGAGAGTGTTTCTGCTCATGGTGACCAGTAGAGAGGCGTATGTAAACATCTGGGCACTGGCTGCTCCTCTTGTGATGGACACACCGAAGCCAGCAAGTCGCCGAAGTCCGCCGTGCTCTCTCTCCACTGAGTAGTCTGTAAGGAGTTTACAGTTATAACAGAGCCATGAGTAGATTGGGAGATTTGAAAGATTGTATTGGAAGCTTGGGAAATAAGCGAAAAAAGTCATTGTATTATAAGCAATCAGCTGCTTCAACAATGAATTTCTCGGTTCTATTTCAAAGGTGGATATTTAGAATCTTTCACCCGACTTATCATTTGACCTTGCAATAAGAAAAGATGTCTTCGCTACCAAGGTAATCTCCTACAAGTGAACTGCAAGAAACCAATGATAGAAAAATATTTTGGCCCTCATTTAAGGAGGTGCACAGTATACCCACTTAGGGCTCTGTTCATGCATAGAAAGTATGCCCCTTGCAGGATCAAAGACACTGGAGAGCCTATGTAGTTTATAGCGCATTTCTGTAGTAACAATGCGCCTTTTAGATGCCTTTCAATCATTAATAATACAAACAATATTATTATTATTATTATTATTATTATTATTATTATTATTATTATTATTATTATTATTATAATTTTTATCATTACCATTATTATTATTTTTATCAGCAGTAGTAGTCGTAGTAGTAGTAGAAGTAGTAGTAGAAGTAGTAGTAGTAGTAGTAGTAGTAGTAATTGTAGTAGTAGTAGTAGTGGTAGTAGTGTGTAGTAGTTGTAGTAGTAGTAGTAGTAGTAGTAGTACAAGTAGTAGTAGTTGTTGTTGTTGTTGTTGTAGAAGTAGTACATGTTGTAGTAGTAGTAGTAGTAGTAGTAGTAGTAGTAGTAGTAGTAGTAGTAGTAGTAGTAGTAGTAGTAGTAGTTGTATTTTCCTTGGGTTTTATAGACCTATGATGCGTCTATGATCCATGGCTCAAGTTATGATATACAGCGTTGCAATGCTTAAAATAAATGTGTAAAAAATTCATTTGGGATATAAGTCATGAAGAAAGAAAATTATAAAAACTGAAGCACTTCTTCATTATTCGGTTTAGAAACTACAGGTTAAAAATTGAAACATTAAAAAAATGAATACATTCGCGCCTGAATTAGTGTATGAAAAAATAAAAGTATATATAGTAATTTGTAGATATAGACCGTTTGTGTTTCTAGAGTAAAAATTTCATAGCACTTAAAGCGCATTAAAAGTTTTTAATACATAAAGCTCCAAAGCTATATATATAATATATGTATATAAACATCCCAAAGCTATGGTCCAGAATGGTCCAATAGGAATGGTCAACCCAGAGAGAAGAAGTATAAATTTAGATCCAATAACGAGTCCTCAAAAATTGTGTCTTGAGGTTTCTGTTGAAACAGTTAATTAGACACGTTCTTTCATGGAAAGGGAGAGGTCGTTTCATAACTTGGGGCGTGTACGTGATGTAAAATACAAACAAGTGTATTGTACTTTAAAGTTTTACGTGCGCCGGAGACAGTTGAAGCTGCTTGGGGGGGGGGGGTAAAATTCTGTAGAAATGGTCATTAAAGAATTGATCTTGTTTTTCAACTTTCTTATGGAATGAATATTATTCTGGGGTTCAAAAAGTAAGATTATAGTTCGAGAACCATGAATTTTTGTTTTAAAATATTCATTAATGCAACTGGAATCGATTGAAAATAAGCCAAAATTTGACTATAGTTTTCTTTAGATTAGAATTGTCTAGTTTAAAACAGTTCAACCCAACAGATCCTTGACTTTCAGAAGGGGAGAAGGCGTTTGCGTTGATGCTGTACAATGGTCAAAATGTGACCTATGTTGTAGAATCAATAAAGGAAGAAGAAAAGAAATCTCAAATATCAGAAAACATTGATAATTTTGTTGGTAGTTTTTCTTGCACTTTAAAAGCATACAAGAACACTGACATAGTAAAATAAAAAAATATTTGCATTTTTTAAAACAAAATTCTGACCGCCCAACGATTTAAGTCTTACAGTATGCTCTCTCGATGAAGACGGCAGCCAGGACAATGGTGTAGAGAGTCACCCAGAAGATCTGTCGCCTGTGGTTGTCCACGTAACGGGTGAACGTCTGCAACTTTATCTGGATCTTTCCGGTGGGCTGGCTTCGCGGAGCCGAACGAAGTTCTACTTCGGGCAGGGCGATTAGGCTCTGGCCTCGCTTAGCCCTGATGGATAATAAAAGTCAGTGATACAAGCTACATGTTACGTTAGTCAGTGCTACATGCTACAGGGTGTGAAAGTCAGTGCTGCAAGATATTTAGAATATGTTGCTATGTTGCTGTTTTCAGAAAAAAATTGTAACTAAGTTGTCCTTGTAGCCTTACAATTTAACATAAAACAAAATTAGCACCGATCGTAATGCAAAACATTGAACGAAATTCAAGAGAAGCAAGTAAAGCTTTAAAAGTTTGATATATAAACCAAGATATCTATTGATATAAAGAAGCGATTGTTTTACTTGTTCTTGTTGTAGTTCGCAACGAAAGACTTGGCTCTGTTTTTGACAGATCTCCTGTTGTGTCCATCGGCTACGCCACCCACTGGGAAAAGTAAAAGACACAGCATCATAATAACATTGTTATATTATGAAAAATGTCCAATCAGAAAATAATGTTGTAACATTGAAAAATTGAAATGATGATGATGATGATGATGATGATGATGATGATGATGATGAAATGTAAAATATCTTAGTAATTAATCTTGTGTATAAAAATGGAATGTCATTATCAACAAATCGACAAATGCCACACCCTCGATGACATCACTCGCCTACCATCGAGCTTGAGTGTGGCCGCCTGCCAGATCTCCGTGTCGTCAGACAACATGATCGCCTTGAAGTCATCGACTGTGAGGTAACCGACCGAGTCCTTGCCCATGTCCTTAAACACTTTGTCCACCATAGCGTTGATGTCGACTTTTCTGTTGCCAGTCTCTTCATTGAGTTCCAGGAGTGATCTGATAGACGTGGTTTGTATATGAGTGTATAAGTTTTCTGTTGATGATGTATGACTTTTCTTAATATTACCTCTTACGCCTGATTTACCAGAGCTACGTCGCAATTTTTTTGGTTTGTAATGGAGCTTCAAAGAAAATGACATAGTAATGGATGAAAGTAATGAAAAATATTATTCCACATTCTTAATCAACACATCTTGATCGAAAATGTGTAAATATCATTTTAAAGAAGTGTACAAGAAGATTGTGAAACAAAATTCTAAGCCAAATCTATTTTATTGTATCATATGAGGTTGTTTAAGCAGCAAAAAAAAGACTCACAAAACACAAATAGATAGCTTACTTTAACTATTTTCAAGCAAAGAGGGCAGGTTGTAAAAGTGCAAAAGGTGACGTTGAAAAGAAATAATTATGAGTGTTCGACTTTGGGCAGTGAAAGATCTTGTCAGTGTCCGTGAGTGATGCGCTTTAACTGCAGCTCCTCTTTGAGTTTTGAAGGTAATCTGTGAAAACATGCTATCCTCAATCGTTCCTGCTTTTAGTGGGGTTTTTTTTTAGGTTTCAGCTCTACCGCTTACGAGTATTTTGTTTGGGAAGAAATTTAAATCAGGCATTAGGTGCTGGGAAAAGTCAATCGGACTGCACCGTTTCTTTTTTTTTTTTTTTTTTTTTTTTTTGGGGGGGGGGTTGTACCATTTGAAAATCTTTTGTATGCATCATGTACATAAGTTATAATATACGTTGGGATTGCTCGAAAAAAAAACACCATCTCATGCGGTGAACGTGACCGCTCCATGGGATTTCAGGTTTCAAATAATCTTACCCTAGAAAGACAGGCTACAGCTGGGGCAACCAGCATAGAGATCCTCTTGTCTGAACAAAGAGTAAAGAGCAAAGGGTACCAGCAACCGATACACGTTCGACTCTCACTATATTCATATTCTTTTTTTCTGCTTTGTGTTTTTCTGTGTGTTTTTCCTCGTAGAGGTAGATATCGTCGTCACCTTTTAGAACTCTTGCTTCGCAGGGCGGAGGGTGCCAACGAATGGTGCGGGTTCGTTTCCTAATCTGTCCAAGATCTGTCACTTTATTGTCTCACATATCGTTTGTTTTTATCGTATTTGGCTATCCGTCTGAATGGACTTATTTTAAATTTAGCTTTGAAGTAGTAAGGTCCAATCACATAACGTATATTTCACTCAGAAGTCAAGCGCAGCATCTGCTCCAGCTCCATTATTTACCTACACGGATAAAAGCATCCCCATGATAAAAAAACGGGTCGCAGCCGTTTGACCCGTCTCAGACGACGCATTGATGTTGGTGATCTAGAGCCGAACTAATTGTACTTTGGTTGTGTTGCGAGAGTGAGCGTTTTTTTAACACCGCAATTAGAATGGAACCCTCCATACGTGTGGCACATGAAATGGAACGGACCATAAGAGAAACGTTTTACAAGACTGTTTAATATATGTTGAGAAGCTCACTTAATCATCTGCTTATAGTTGGCTTTGCTCATCTGACCAGATCTGCTAGTGTCAAACATCTGGAAAAACATCTCCGCTTTCTTATCGGCATCACCTGAAAAGTTAAGGTGTAAAAACATTTACTCGTAGACTTTGCAACGCTACTATAACTAGAGATAATTTCCTTAGTTTTATACAATGAGAATTAATTTTGTAACAATTGGCGAATTCCGTTAACTTACACCAAGTTATATTAATATTTGATTAAAATAGCATCATGCAAAATCACGACAAAACCCCAAAACTACAGCAACAAAAATGTTGCAAACTTCGACGAATAGTTGAGGATAGAACAATAAATATGTTATTAAAAAAATATTCAATATGAAAATTTTTTGCGCTTACTCACAGGTATGGAGCAAAATTATCATTACATTTTATGCTCTTTTTAGTGTCAATTTTTTGTACGTTAAAGAGATTGGCGGAAAACCTTTTTTCAAGAGAAAAGGACAACGAACACATTTGGATGAATTTAACTAAATTGTCATTCGACATTAACTGGTCGAAACGCTTGGGGATACCAAAAGTAAATTTTTTAAACAACATAGGAATCACTCTAGGTACACCAACGAAATGATCATTTATTATATTGTACCGATAATTCCCCTCTTCAAGTTTACAAAGAAATTCTGAGAATGTAACATACATTTTATTTCAATGTAAAGAAAACTGACTGCATGAACTTAAGTTGAGTGCAATAAAAACCTCGTAAAATTTTAACTGAACCAAATGATCGTGTAGACAGTAATTTTAGAGGCATTCTTTTGTTGTTTTACTGTTGTCTAAAAGATGCGTTACTTTTCTAAATCTACACTAATCCTTCATGGTGAGGGGGTGCAGGTGCGCACTCTGCCCTATACAAATGGGAGAGTGTTTGGCTTTATCAGACAGTTTGTGGTGTAGGGACCTTTGCGAACTTTATGTAAGCAAACAATAATAAAAGCCTCACCTGAGCAAAGAATGCCGAAATACGTCTTAAACTCGTCAAATGAGACGAACCCATCGCCCGAGGAGTCGACCAGGAGAAACATGTTCCGGACAAATAGCGAGTTGGCTTGCATACCCAGGGCGTCGGCGAACTCTGACCTGGTCAGCTTGGTCATCAGGGCTTCCTGCTCGGCCTCGTCTATAGCCGTGGACGATCGCTCTACTTTGCCCGAAAGCTTGGAGCAACAAGGAGCGGTACAATATGTTAAGTCTTATATGTGAAAAATGTTCCCATTTAGGTGGGCAAAACTTTTTTTTTTTTAATAATATTAGTATGGATAACTTTTAAAAGAAAACGTTATGTTTTTTTCACTTAACAAGTTTTTAGGAAAGGTGAGTTTATACCTGTTAGCAATGAGCTAATGCACTTAATAATCCTCTTTTCTTTGATCGTTCACTTTTAATCAGATCAACTTCAATGTTCAACGAATTAAGGTAGGGCGTTTAATCTTCACAACTATTTTTTATTGACAAGCTTCGGCAAAGGTAACGATGTAACTATTAAACTCATTGATGATGGCTTCGAGTCCTAGTATTCTGTTGAGTAACACAGGACCCTTTATGAACACATTATTGGCAGTCTCGAGGGTTTGGTCCTTATCGACAACTTGGTGGCCTACAGATTCACACGTTCATTGATTGAGAAACACAGTCCACCTGGCGAATAATGACAAAGGTTTTCTGCCTCCAGCGTAGGAGGGTATAAATCTAGGCGACCATAGGTTTAAAAGCATAACATTATGTTGTTTAGTTCGCTAACCTCAGAGACAACGCTCTTGAAAAACCTGGCCAAAACTTTCTTCCTGTGGTCGATGGTGGTTGCCTCCCGCCACATGACCCCCTCGTCCATAACATGAGCTGAAACAAACATGGAAATCAAGCAGCGTTAGCGAGCTAGCGAGGCTGTCGTATTTAATAAGACAAGAGGAAGGCACACTCGTTATGTGAGGAATAGTATGTCATTAAATTTCTGGAAAGACTTGTTTGTCAACAGAATATTTTCATGTAGGTTATAAGCTACAGCTATCAAAGTTCATTGCAGTAATGTTTGTTTCATCCATGTTTAACAAGAAGCAAAAATATAAATTACAAAGTGAAAATCTTACTCTCATGGAAATTCCATCCCTGTGACTCAAAAAAAGTCTTTAGGGTATCATAGGCTGCGTCACGTTGTTGCATGTCTTGGAAGTATAAAACCTGTTGAAAACGGAATGAAGCAAGAACATTCTTGTCATTTAATTTGTTTGGTTCATTTATTTACACGGTCTCAGATAATCTACCCGATGATTTTATAATACGCTAGACCTGCGACAAGTGGGCGACCCAACAAAAAATATCCGCTTTTCAATGCCTGACTAATGAAACAAAGAATGTAAATAGAAACTGCTAATTCATCTTTGTTGACTTTTTTATTTTGCAAAAGAGATCTGAGCCCATGAATGTCTTGAGGTCAATAAACATTTTAGAGTAAAATAGATACAACAGTAGTTGTCGTGATAAAAAGATTAAACCTTGACTGATGTCACCAAAATATTCGATTAGAGATTGTAAGATAGTTTAGTCACGTCATTGAACAGAGAATGTTCTTATATTTTAGTAAAAATTTGAAGTCGAATTCTAAAAAGTAAGATTGAAGTCAAACAATAAATATCATATCGGTTTGTGCCTTTAAGAAGCATGTTGGCTGGTACTAAAACAAACTACAAGTTAAAGTTTGAATGCTACCTAACGCGACCATTTCCAGCCATTTCAAATCTTTTTAAAACATAATTATATCTCTTTAATACAATTATATTTTACAGAAACAAAGAATCTCCTTGCTAGTCCCGTATACAATAAAAAAAGATAGGTGAGAGACTTTCGACCTACCAGGTCGATCTCTCCAGGTTTGCTGATCATCATAAGCTTGTGACCTTTGTCCCCTGACCTTGTCACGTGGGCCTTAGGTCTCTCGGCATCCTCCTTGCTCCGGAGTCTGAGGTCAATGATGCGGACCACCTGGTTCTTAAGGTTCATGACGTTGAGCTTGTGTCTGGTGCTGTCCATGCAGACTTTCACCGAGCGGCTATCAAGCAGGCCATAGGACGTGCGGCCAACCCACTCAGTCGCTGGTGTAGAATAAAAGGGTCAAGTCTTTTTCTTCGGAACATGCCTCCGCTAAAATTTGACTTAAGTTGTACCAGTCAAGTCTTTTCTTGGGAACCTGTCACACTAAACTTGGACTTAAGTTGTACCAGTCAAGTTTTTTCTTGGGAACCTGCCTCACTAAATTCGGATTTAAGTTGGACCATAGAAATTTCTTTAATGCAGTAAAAATCTAAGTTGATGAAAACATGAAAAGATCACTTGCACTTGCAAAAAATGACCGGCGATGTAATAGAAGATAGAAAGAAGGTCAGATACAGGACGAGGTAAAAAACGGCGAGAAATGAATGAGAACGGAGAAAATAATAGCTGTACTTAATCTCATACCACACAAAAATGTCTAAATCAACTCCACTCATTAAATAAATCGCAGTAACTTCTTGAGGTGGGGAGAACGAAAAGAAATCAATAGAAAGGTTTTGATAGTCCACCTGTTAAAGTCCCAAGTAATAAAAAGATCTCTTTACTACAGTCACATGTATTAAATGGACATGTAAAATCGTACCAAGTTAAATAGATACTTACATCGAAAAGAGCGGAGAGTCCATTTGACAGACTAAGAAGAAGAACAATAACAACAGCAGCAGCAACAGGAATACAAACAAAATTCATTAGAAACAATCAAGATTTCAAATCTAGCCTACCGTAGAATTCGTCTGGGCCGGCAGGGGGCAGGTTGGTGGATTGTGTGACCTTGCCACTCAGACTTCTATGTCTCAGACGTACCAACAGAAGCATGAGGCCAATAGCGCCTAGAATAAAAATGCAGTGATGTTCTTGTACTTTTAAGTTTAGGTATTTTAGCAACTTTTGTAAGTTTTCTCATGTTGGGTAAAATTAAGTCTAGCAGAAACTGTAATAATTGCCCTCCCAATGGCTTGTTCAGTAATAAAATAAAACCTGAATGTTTTTTAAAGCTACGGTTTTCTTTTTTCAACGAAATTGTAAAACAATGCATTCCTCCTATTTGAAAAATGACTTGGGCATGGCTTTATATATGAATGTACAGCTCAGACTCGTCTGCTAAAAACAAGGCAGTTTAATGTATCCAAGCAATTTCAATGAGAAAGAAACTGCAAAGAAATGCCGTTTTCTATCGGGCTTAGTCAGATTACGGACCAGCTTCCTTCCATTACCTGGCAGAGAGAGGATAACAGCGATAATGGTTATGATGTACGGCGCCTCACTGCCCTGGAAGTAGTCGTAGTGCTTGAGCTCCACACATTTCTCCAACACGCCCGTGTTGTAATCAGAGGCTGGTGTTTCAAAGTCCGGATCCACGCATGCGCAATCGCTAGCAGGTTGTTGTGTGGTTGGAGCAGCAGTAGAGTTCATGTCAGATGTCGAATTTGAGTCCGGGGAACCTCCATTCCCTCCAAAGCCTATTGATCAGAGAAATGGAAACGGTTGAAGTAAATTTCTCGGAGACTTCTTTAGTTTTTGGACAAAGTAACCAACACCATCTTCCCTCCTTGAAAAATTTTCCTGTAAACCATTAAAAAACTGACTGCCATCCTGTTTTCAAATATGGTTTTATCAACAGAGGTAATGGCTGCAGATAATGCAGATAATTTCGAAACATAGACAATAAAAGATATAGAATATATACATATTTTTAAATTGAATTGGCAATGTCTCATTTTGCCCCGAAACCCCCATTTGGTGGTTTTGGTGGGGTTTTTTGTTATTGTTGTTAAGTTGAACATAGCCTAAGTGAAATGGTATTAGTGTCTTTAATTTTTTTAAAGATTGTACTTTTGTCAGTTAAATATTTTAAAAGTTGTTTCAGTACTTGTGAAAACGTCATTTTTATAATTATATATACAGCGATATAAAACGAATTGCCCATAAACATTTACCCGAGAGCGGTTTGATACATTATGATTTCACATTTATAGACATCTCAATTGTTATCAAATTCTATACAAAGGTTTGATGCTACAAACCAATGTCAATCAAGTTCATATTTTAAATAGAGACATGATCGCTCAGAAAAAAAATGTGTTGCAAAGAACTTTCAACCCTCAAGTTTATGAAAGCGCAACGGCAATACATCGGTACTTTAATAAGGATAAGCCTCCGATAAACACTGTGATAATTTAAGTAATGCTGCAAAAGTGTTCATAGAAATATTCACTTGAAACTGTGTGCAATGCAACTTTTTATTTCAATAATTTATTAGAAGTATAGGTGCTTCTCCAACGAGTCAAGAAAGTAACCCACAAAGAGATGGCAGGTAATTTTCAAAAAAGAATAAAGAGGGTATCACAAACTTTAAGGTTGTAATGCCAATACTTTTGAATTCGCTAAACTAATTACACAAGTAATTATAATAATTATATCTTGAGGGCACAAAATGATGTTGAACATAATGTAAAGCTTAAATACCATTACTTAAACACTTTGTTGAAGGCAGGAAATGAATTGTATAGGACAACGAAGCCACATCATGCGCATAATGCCATGAAGAGTTTGAGTAACAAATTTGCTGTTTTTATAACTGCTTGCTAGGTAAAAGAAAACCTCAGGACGTAAGTAACATTTATAATACTTAACATCTCTTAAAAGGTGTAAAAACCTTTTTTTTTGTTTAAAACTATCAGTGTCAAGACTAAGGCGCGTGTGTGTTATTTATTTCAATTTGCTACCTCTCATTTCTTGTTTCTGGTGTTACATTCTCCTCTTCTTCTTCCTTTCCTTGCTTGTTCTGTCCATTTCTTTAAATGATAGCCGGAACAAGTGATAGAGTTTGAGATATCATAGTACTTACCCCCACAGCTAAACACATTCATGACATTGGAATCTGGCATGAGCTGGGCGTCATAGAAGTCGGTTGTTGCTTCCAAAACGTCGAAGAAGGTGGTGCTGTCGATTTGATCCACCTCTTCTTTTGTGTATACTCTACAAAAACAGGTAAAACATCGGATACAGCTAAAAGACCATGTAAAGGATCAGAGGATTGTTTTGTATTTATGATTAAGGAAAGAGAGGGGAGGAAATCAGTCTGTAACTTTGTCTTTTTAGTTTTAGTTTCAGTGTGTTTGGGGCGGAGCGGGGGAGGGGATATGAACTTTTAAGGGAAGCAGGTTGTTAACTCTTTTTGTCTCGCTAGTCTGGGTGTGAA
>BMAT01006864.1:126765-137352 GCA_019649035.1 Elysia marginata
ATTGTTTAAAATGCAATGAATGTTTACTCAAACAGCTTCATTTCTATTATTTTGTACGGGTCAGAGAGAGTCATCTCTCTTTCTTTTTCTACATGTGTCTGTTTCTGTGTGTCACTCTCATCTTCCTTTTTTGTTCCTCTTCCTCTGTCTTTGTCTTTCTTTGTCAGTCTTTCTGTTTTTCTCTTATTCTTCTTTTGAGAGGTCCAGGTTTAATCGTCATGGATTTAAAACGTGTTTGACGTTTGCTAAGGTGTCAAAGGCTGCATGTACAGTTTATTTGTCGGTTAAAAGACCCATTGACACAGTCAGATTTTCTTGCATCGCTCACATACCATGAAACGCGCAGTGGATTGGTTGGTTGGTTGTTTGAATTTTAACGACTCTTTTATACTACAAGGAGACGGCGCTTGGGACAATTGAAAGCGTGCTGCCATACTGTGAAGTAAGGAGCGCTTAAATACACCACACCCAGTTACATTATCCTGACACCAGGCCGACCAGACTTAGCACTAAATCCATAATGCTCAGACACTAGGCGGATCAGCTGCTAATACCAATTTTAAAGTCCTTGGTTTGACTCGGCCGGGGATCGAACACACACCTCCCGATCTCTGAGCGAGTGTCTTTACCGCTAGGCCACAGAGCCAGTAAACGGGCAGTGGGAGATCTTGCTATTATGCTAGAGTGGCGTGTTATTTTAAAGGCTGCTCCTCTGTGTGTACAGAATGTATATTTATTGGCAACAGTCTATTAAGAAACCCAATCAAAGTGCTTAAACGTTCAAGCAGATTCAGCGCTGTATAAAAAAAATTCACTGTTTTTAGAAGACTCACCCATTCTGTTCATAGTTCTCATACCAGAACCGATCGCCGTGGCGGATCCTGAGGAACTGGTTAAGCACTATTGTCCTGAACAGTTCGCCAGGTCCATCTTCTGTTGTCTCCAAGAGACCTCCAGGAAATAGGTCAAGGTCGTCTGGGGCGTCAGTGTTGCCGTACAGTTCCTTTAACTTCATAATATTCTGTTAGGCAAAGATACCATAATCAGATAGGTTGGTAACCAGTCGAAATATATATTGAATGAATTTGGTGTCATTATCAGATGCAATGTGCTTCTTCCGTGTAAACACTCTCTACGTGAGATAGAGATAATAGTTTCAAATGTCAGATATACAAATGAAGACGGATTTAATTTTGGGAAAAAACAGCTTTGAAACTGTAACAAAAACAGATGGTTTATCTCTGATACACTGCAAAAGGCTAGTGTTAAATACAGTCATTCGGTTCATGTAGCACATCTGAGATTTTTATTACGTGAAGGAAGTACTCGCATACAAAAATGATTTTTACTTATATCTTCAAACGCTAAAACTCAACTGCTTTTAAGTAGTACCTACAACAAATGCGTTCTCATACTGTCACGAATCTTACGCTGTATGTGTGTATGCTAGTCTTTCATAATTACAATATCTGTACAAAATACCTTCAAACATTGCTTTGCATTTTGACCGTCTGGGCTGTTACAAAGATCATAATATTAGGATGGCACTTACATCACTATAGTAACCTTTCTCGTTGATTTCTTCCCATTTCTCTCTCCTCTTTAGACCGTAGGCCTCTCGTATGGCATTGTAGCCTGGGAGGCCCATGTCTCGACCTCGCTGGATGTTCAGAGAGCCGAGGTCCCGACGTGACCAGTCCAGGGTTCCAAACACATTCTCTGGAGACATGGGACAGAATTGGGCAACATGTTACTCAATTCCAAGGTAACTAGACCCCGAACCCGAAAGATTGGTACAACGGCATTAACAAGCTTAGACATCCAGGGCATTTCTTTTTAGAGACATCCATGAGAAGATTTATTGTAAACAATGGTATCGTAGGCTTAAGAAGGGAAAATTAAATTAGGGACAAAAATACGTCGTTTGTAAGAGGTTTGATTTGCATTGTTTTTATTTCATGGAGCCGTGATCATATAATAATTTAAGTTTCTAGATCATACACTTTTTCATCAGTTATACAGAAAAAATTTACTTAAAGCAAAAGAACCAACACTTGGATTTTGCTTAGCTTTGAATCTTAAGCAGTCAATCGTTAAAGTACCATCGTTGTAACCAGAGAAATCAAAGTGTTGATAATTTAAATCATTATTGTAATTGCAATATTCTGAGTTTGTGAAATCATTTTGTTAATTAAAACATTGTAGTCTTCATGTATAAAGAACCTGCGAACGATTTATGTGAATCAGACATCAGTGAAAGAGGTAGTTGCATATGGGTCGCTATTCAAGTATCTGAAGTTCTCGAAGTCTCTTATGAATATTTTTTGCCTTAAACTAACTACTCAAAAATAGTTTAAGAACTGGCTCAAGTAAGGCATGAATGAGTACCGAACAACTTTTAAGATGCTCAACCATCTCGCCTAACAATTATTCATGCCTTGTGCTTTCTTACATGAAGTCTAAATATCTAATACTAAAAATACACGCCGCTTCTTGTGCCCTGTCATCGATAATGGTTTGAATCCTCACCTCTTATATCCGAAACAATGATGTTGTCTTCCTTGGCAGCCTTAGTGTAGATCAACCCACGAACCATCTCATCAATACTGCCAGGATGATCTTCTGTCGTTTCCTAAGTGACAACAAAAGAAATGCAAAGAATATAAAAAGTCGTTCATGCTGAGTTGTTTGTTTCAAAAGTTGTTCTGTTCTGTATCCTGATTACATACCAAAAACATTCGGTGTTGCTTTTATTGTTAGCTGGTTAGCCAATAACATTGACATGAAACCTCCGATGCAGTAGCTATTATTTCATGACGATTATAATGTTGTTTTTATCAGAACCCCCCCCTCTCTCTCTCTCTCTCTCTCTCTCTCTCTCTTACAGTTTATGAAAAGGTGGTTCAAAAACAGTTTGGATGACTACCAATACGTATGGTATTTTCAAGACCTATGATAGGCTACCTGAGGTACCCAGAAAGCATTGCAGAGTCGAATTCCCTTGACCTTCACATCGTCATCACCATTAGTACCCTCATCGTCAGAGAAACGCGCTTTCACATATCTCTCAGGGGTGGTACACGTCTTGCCGATTTTCCTGGCAAATCACAAAGTAAAAAAAATTAACAGAGGGAAAACAGAATTGACGTAGGCTATACATAAGTGAAAAAAGTTAAAAAAAAAAATTTGGGTATATTATTTATAATAACTACTACTTCTCTCTCCTCTCTCTCTCTCCTCTCTCTCTCTCTCTCTCACTCTTTCTCTCTCTATCTTTATCTCTCTCTGTCTATCTCTCACACTCTCTCTTCCGCTCTCTCTGTCCATCTATCACTCTGTCTCCCTCTCGTTCTCTCTCTACCTCTCTCTCAGTATGGAGGTAGAAGTCACAACACTTGAAGAACACCTACAAGGGGCTATATGTATGTCTGTACACATATTGAATCACTACAAAAGAATCTTCCAGAAGAAAACAGATACATTTTGTTTACAGAACAAAACATGACATACAGAGCCTAAAGTGGAAGAAAATAGCGCCAAAATCCAGTCTAGATCAAGGCTATTACAAACTCTAGATCAAGATAATTATCTTGTATGTCTATTGTCTATTGTCTAGCTCTAAATCTAGATTACCTAAATTCATTTCTAGATGTATGTCAAATTTTTAACTCTTATTCTAGATGATTTGAGATCTAGATCTAACATAAGTTATAAGTGATACGGAATTCAACAATCGAAGCAGGTAAATTATTTTGTTTATGTATGCTCCGCGGCCTACCATTTCGAAATAGAGAGTGTGACATGTGAACATGTGAACTCTCCGCACAGTAAAATACAATACTGAATTCATTGTTATATCAGGATCTTTTGAACAATAGCATTTCTTACTTCGATAAAGAGTGTTACATTTAGGGCTAGACAGAATACGTATATTAAGTCTTTTATTCAGATTATGGTGAAGCGGCAACGGGTAAACTCATTCTGTTTTCGTGATAATTTGTCTTTGATTCCTGAAATCTTAAACTCTTGAAACAGTTTAGAGAAAGACAGAAAGCTATCGAAACACAGAAGGTCGAAACAAGATTGCTAGGTCTAAGGTTCTCTACGTAGATACAATGCGACCGTATAGAATAAGTATGGTAGTAAAGTAAGGCGATCACAAACTTAGATCTAGCAACAGACAGACAGAACAAGACAGCGTGAACGAAGTGGGAATTGAACCCGCATTTCTCTCGGCACCCGCTGCCTTGCCAGAGGAGAGACCAAACGAATAGACCACTGAGCCACCCGCTTCCATAATAATGATAGTTTATGACATAGAACCTTTCGCCTGGATCTTTGACTGACCAAAGCACTTTGCTTAAGAAGGAAGCCCCTAGCTTTATTTTTATTTTAAGACAAATCGAAATACCTACGGCCAACTATGGACCTTTTACATACACAAAGAAAGCCGAAGAAACAGATACAGCAGTATAGAGAAAGAGAGAAAGAAAAAGTTAAAGTTCGAGATGATTGTCTTCCTCACAATGCGTTGCACGTTCTGATTCTCAAAAAAAAATGAAAGCCTTTCTAGTTGCAGTTTTCGGATGAAAATCTACCGAAAAGATAAAAAGAAATTGAATTTCGGGCGATAATCTTCTCGTTTGAACGCTCTAAAACTTACTTTCCATTTTCCAATCTGATTTGGCATGCCACTTCATAAACGTGTAAATCGACCCTAATAATCATTGACAAGCACTTCTCATGCTGTCTACCCTCTGATATCACCTCTTTGTTTCCTTCAAAAGACAGGCTTACCGTGGGTAGATACCAGAAGGGACCAGGGTGTGGCCGAACCGCATGGCAGCTGCCTGGAACTCTGTGGCGATGTTGGGGATCACGTGTGGGTCGTAGCCTAGTCATGTGACACATACAAAGTTTTAGGTGTAGCTCGCACATAACTATAACATGTTATATAGGAAATGAGATTTCAACAAGAGTAGCGGAACTTTCCTAGTGTCTCTCCACTATCTTATAAATACAAATATTACAATCTTTTAAAATTTATGCGACAGATTTATTTTGAAGATAAACTTTTTATTTAGCTCTATAGTTTTTACGTTCTAGATGTCGAACCGTTTATAAAAGTAAGAAATTTACCCTACAATCTAGGTCTAGATTACAATAACCACTATAGTATTTTGGAGTGCTGTCTTCTGGAAAAGGAACATTACTCTTGTTTTACCTCTAATCTCATTCCCTATACTGATCAACAAAAGTTAAGAGGCACCTCTTGTCTTAACAGCATAAATAGTCAACTTTCAAGTTTTTAAAGACTGAACTGAAACTGAAGAAGAATAAGATTTGTTTGCTGCCGTTTCAGTGAGACTCAAATTTAGTACGAAATGCCCTATAATGAGCTTATCGCAAAGCTATTGGAGCTGTTTTCAAAGGAGCTAATAAGTTTACAAAAATTTACTGAGTTTTTACTTATCACTGAGTGCCATTTGATGGCTGTCGAAGTAAACTTCTTTCAAGAATTTAAGCTGGTTGAAACTAAAGGTAGAGCTCAACAACTGGCAAACGGTTTTTAGAGTATATACAACGCAGTTCGTTGTATAACTGGAAGCTTGGAAGCTCACTTATAATAACCTACACTTTAAAAACACTTAATGGACAGATTTTGTTTCATAAAAAAACGGAAAACAAAGCCAATTTGGTATACATTTCTCTCTGAATTCAAGTTATCTCTATGATGTTCTCCGACCGATCGGATTAGCCATATAGTTTATTTACAAAAGAAACTGCACAAGGCAGAAGTTTGGTGTCAGAAAATAATACTGTAAGTTTTTTTAGTCATTGGATAAGACAAAGACCTAGAGTCTTATAAGATAATATCTAAAAACTCTCTTTGTACACAGTGGCCTAGGTATGTCAGTGATTGGCCAACGGCTCAAGAGTGGAAACACTGCATTCGGCTGTCTAAGTTGTAATAGGCCAAAAACTCCACCGGGTTGTTCAGTAACTAACATTTTGTTTGAATTAATATTATTTCCTCGATGAAAAAATCTGCCATAAACGAAAACAAACAAAAGCTTACCAGAATACTTGTTGAGTTGGCCGCCTTCATAAGGATACTGTTTCATGTCGAAGATGGATCCGTTGTCATAGATTCCTAGCCAGCGAGGTAACCAGTCGTACATGACAATTTTCTGCAAAGTCATCACACATTTTTGCTTCAGCTTGTCGTTACAAGCACATTTTTAAGCGACAATTCAATAAAAGTTGATTTTTTTTTTAATCTCAGGCCGAAAGACTTTCAATATTATTAAATTACAAAAGATAGTGTTCTTGTGTGTTCGGAACATTAGTGCAATGATAGTAATCATAAAAAGTTAAGTCGAGAAAACTAAAGCATAGTGAAGCAGGTAATTTAATAATTGAACGATCATGGTACCGGCAGTAGAACTATGATTGTCTGCAACAGAAAGCATCATGTTTGACAAAGAGGTGGACGGAAAGAACGGCCAGGGTAAGTAATCTCCATTGTCTGAAACATCAAAGGACTGCAAGGTGCGAAATAGAAACGGCCGGAGTGATCGAGTTGCGCTATTATTGCATTGTTGGAATGATCATCAACCGAATCGAATCGAGTGTATACGGGAAAGATTGTAAGAAGGATCCTCTTCGGCTAGCAAAGATACACAACTGAGCTAAAGGTTCAGTTTTATCTTATGTTGCTCCCTGCTCACGACAGCGAGGTCGAACTGGAAGTAGCATTTTAAGCAGGTCATTTTTTGTTGAAGTTAGGTAAAAGTACGTAGTAACGATATTTATTGCACAAAAGGCTCGCAAGATTATACATTAATGGCACATTTTGACCGGCAGTATGTTGTGGACAATTTACGTCGAAACTGTTGGATTGATTCTTTTTTTCCGATCTGCAGTTTAGTATCCTCCTTGCAAGCTCACTGTATATGTCTTTATTTTCTGTTACAAGCCGTTCCTCTAGGCACGATCTTAGCTTGATGATAGACTGTCGTGTTTGTCTTATAGGTTTGTCATGAACTTAAATATGTTTTGCTGTGGAGAGTAAAAATATTTTGCGAAATGACAATGGAAATTTTCGTTAGTTTTCGTTTTCCTTAAAGTTGATTCTTGGTCTGCCCACAGGTCCGTTGAAAATCTGGCCGTTTCTGCAATATAGTGTCTGTAATATAATTGATAAACTATTCTGACGTGGCATCTTGTGGGGCACTTACCATAATTACAAAAGCAAATCAATCTTGGACTTCCTCAAGCAGAAAGACAGGCAGGCCAAAGAATGAGTTTAATCAAGATGCATTTCGTTTTCTTTCTTTATTTCCTTGTAGGCTTTTTTAATGATGGTGCCTCTTGCTTGCTTTGAATGAATTTTTACTTTGTGTATAAGTAGGTCTTACGACTTAGAAGCGTGATTATTTTTAGTACGAGAAACAACTCAGAAAATTTTAAAGATTCTCAATGATTTCTTTTTCTATGTTTGTAGCGCTTTTTTTCCACATACTGTATGCTCAACCTAAGATAAAACCACACATCCTCAAATAAATCGAACTTTAAATTTCCTTTTATTACATTCTATCAGGTTCTAGTTTTAAAACCAGTCGAAAATGATTTTCAATTGTATTAAGTAAAATTGAATAAATCATGTATGGTTACTGATGAAAATTGTATGGCCCTATGAAAAAATCACACAAGTCACCCACTGCGGATGGGTAGTTCAATAGGGAATGAGATTAGAGGTAAAGCAAGAGTAGCGTCCCTTTTCTAGAAGACAATATTCCAAAATACTATAGTGGCTATTGTAATCTAGACCTAGATTTTAGGTTCTTATTTTGGTGAATTTCTTATATTTATAAACGATTTTACATCTAGAACTTAAAAACTATAAAGATAAATAAAAAGGTTATCTTCAAATGATTGTATTAAAAAGACAGCGGGTAACCCCATTTCATTTTCACATAGTATTGACTTTAAAATATTTTCTAAAAATCACGGGGGCCTAGATAGCTCAGTTGGTAGTGGCTTCGCTCCGTGACCATGAGGTCGCGGGTTCGAAACACAGCCGAGCACAGTCCGGGCCCTACTGGTTGGGTCGGTGTCAGTATAATGTGACCGGCTGAGGCTAAGTCATGGTATCCCCGCTAGTCTCTGGGTGGCAGCCCGTAAATTTTCATTGGGACACAAGCCCTGAGAGCATCTTTCAATTGGAATTGGGCTTGTAAAAATACCCTTCAATCAATCAAAAAAATTACGCCAGAACGTAAATCAGCATGTGCTAGCCTTAAAAATTAAATCTCATTCGGAGTGACATCAGAAAAGTTCCGCTTCTCTGGTTGAAATCTCATTCCCTATTATTGGAATTAAAAAATGTTTCAAAATGACAACATCTTTCTATGGAAGTCTTGAACACAATTTTTTTTTACCTTTTGAATAATGATGAAAAAGGAACAAACAGGCGATTTTATCGTAGGGCCCACGAGCAGTGATCTTAAGTCTGACCTGATATTGAGCGATGACTCGTTTTCTGGCCGACAAGAACAGCTGTTCATCGTCCCAGTCGGCGTGTTTTTCCTTGAGCTCCTTGGCGATGACATTGTGATACCGGAACCAGATGGTTGCCATGGTCAAGATGAATGGGTTCTCATGTGTCCGCGGGTTGGCATAGCCTGCAGAAGTATGTTAAGTAGAGACTGTTAGGTGGCAGGACAGTCAACGCTTTGTGAAACGCTACTGGATGAGGTGTATAGGTAGGAATGGTATTTTCAATATATACAAAGATATTTTAGGTTACATGCAAAACTAGATGAGATCTATAGGTATAAGGGGGTTTTCAGTTATACAAGGAGTGTTTGGTTACATTCAAATTAAGAATGAAATTTAGGTTTTGGATCGACTATATATCATTATTTCATAAAACAGTTAGAAGCAATAGACCGATGGTATTTACTCAAGTTTGAATGGTTTTGCAGGTTTTCCAATTGGACTTTTCGCAGGTATAAGGTGGAACAAAATTTTGCACTGTCGCCCTATAAAATAAGGAGATATTAATTGTAATTCAGACACCAGTATCTCATGCTGGTGGTATTGTATTTGACGACAATAAGCCATAACGCTTCATGGCTCAAGAAAATGTCAATAGGTGGTACATGTAAAATGGATACAATGGATTTGATATAATTTTTTTACAACAAGCACCGATCATTTAAACAAGCTCTCTAAATATTTTTTTACATTTCCTCAACTGTTTCGGAGTGAATATGGATGGGCAGGAATCTCAATTCTTGTAACACATGCAGATTATTCTCTCCAGGGTATGATTTGTTCTAACGTTATAAGATCAGTTTCAAAAGTTTTAAAAAGTATAAGTATAACTTGTAGAAAAAAAGCAAATTAAAAAAAGTGTTTTCAACTCTCATGTCAACGTCATCGGTTTCAACAAACTCATAAGTAAAAAATGAAAGGTCATTTTAAACGCTACTGCCTACCTTTTTTTGTTGAAAAAATGGTGGAAAAAATAATAAGCAGAAGAACACACATTAAACAGATTATTTTCACCCGGTTCGTGATTTGAGTACTGTAGAGTTTAGGTTAGATCTAGATTAAAAATCTAGGTTAAGAGTCTAAAAATTTGACTAACATAAAGAAATCAATGTAGATAATCTAGATTTCTATCTTGATATGAAAGATATCTTAATCTAGAGTATGTATGTAACTATATTAGAATTAAGGCGCTATTTTTCTTCCAGTCTTGGTCTTTATTATGATTTTTTCTTTTGTTTTAGCATGTCGGTCTAGGCTCCGCGACACCAAGTTTTCTCTTATTAGAAGGTCACTTTTTTGCTGGTCCAATTTTGATCGGATCTTTAAGTTTTACTACAAACGGAACACAAACGCCATTCCCAGGGTTCACCATTACTTCCGAACAAAAGGCCAGTGCATCTTAAATTAAACGTTTGTTTTCATTTTTGTGTTGATCTAAAATATATTTATGCAAAATTCAGTTGGCATTTTCAAGTGAAAAGGCCGTTATTGTAACTGCGACCTCCTAAAAACCTCACTGTTTGTACCCTTTCTTAAACCTAAAAAAATCGATGCAAGACATTGCTCAAGAAAGATCACAAGAAAATATTATGTAGGTCTTTAGCTAAGTAATCATACGCCGGAATCTCGTCACTGGTCTTAGATAGTGGTCTCGCGGAGACGGCGGGTTGGCGTACGGCAGGCGGATATCCTTGTTCGACACCGGATAACTTTTCTTGATGTCCGTTTCGTTGGCCGCAAGCATGCCGTCCTCGAAGGATCTTATGGCGTCCTCCACTGCTTTTCCTGCGCCGTAAAACAGAGTGCCGTCGATGTAGGGCGTGATTTCATTAATCTGAGGATTTTACATGAGAGAGAATACTTGAGACTGCATTATATTGAATAGTTGCCCGTTCTTCTTTCTTTATTGCAATTTTTTTAGAATGAGGTTTTTACATTCACTGTTTGTGCCTCAACTTTGAAATTGGCACACCTTTTCTTTGTCTGTCTGTCTGTCTGTCTGTCTGTCTGTCTGTCTTTCTCTCT
>BMAT01006864.1:137359-149496 GCA_019649035.1 Elysia marginata
TCTCTCTCTCTCTCTCTCTCTCTCTCTCTCTCTCGTCTGTCTCTCTCTCGTCTGTCTGTCTCTCTCTCTCTGTGTGTTCCTCTGTCTTTCTCTGTCTCTCTGTCTCTATCTCTCTCTGTCTGGGTGTCTCTCTCTCTCTCTCTCTCTGTCATATCTTCTTCTTATCACCTCATTTCTCTCAAACTCTCTTTTTCTGATTAACATGGCTTGATTAAAATTATAAAACTCATGTTGATGCAGGTTGGTTTTTTTTATGAAACCATAACCAAGTAGCCATTAGGGAGTCAAAACCGTTTTGGTGCTCACATGTTTTTTTCTTCAATGCCTCTGCTTTGAGAGTTTGTAAATCGCGATCTCTGTGGCTCTCTCATTTTACTTCTCCTCCCCCCTCTCTCTCTCTTTCTTTCTCTTTCTCTCACCCTTTTCTGCTCCCCCCTTCTATCTTTATCCCTCTCTCCCTTTTTTCTTATTACCCCCTCTCTCTTTATTTTTCTCGCTCTGCCGCCTCTATTTTTCTCTACCTTTGTCTGTCTATCTATTCACCTTTATCTATAATTCTTGGATCCCTCTTTTGATCTCTCTCCCAGTCTCTCTCGCTCTCTTCTTTATCTTTCTTTTACCCTATCATATCTCTATTCCTCTCGGCGTTACTTGTTTTCTTGCCTTCTCCTCACCTTTCTTCCTCACGCACGCTAACTTAACCCCAACCTTTTTTACTTCCCGTTTACTCAACCTTACAACGCTCTTGTTTGACAAGGCATTCACTGTGGCTATCGGCTAGGGCGGATGTGTTTTACCCAGCTGAGTGGGGCCACAACAAGCGCACTTATACCTCTTCACATCTGTTAAGAACCTTTATCTGTTACAAACTTTGTTGTTCTGAAGGCTTAGGGTGTTTCTTTACAACCAAAATTGATATTGGGTTAAATGTCAAAGCCTTTTATCATCCGGTTTTATTTGGAGTCAGTGATATATGGAAGTCACAACTTTATTTGCTAAATTACTCTTAACACAAGTTTAAAACAAGGTTTAATTCTATTTTTTTTCATTTTTATAGTATGTATGGCTTCATTTGTGTTTTATATAAAGAGTTCTTGAACCGGTTTTATACCATTAGATTAACTTTTCGCTGCATCGATAGAGAAATTTAGGTGCGATAAAACAGAAAATCGGAAGTCACTTAATACAAAGTAAAACTTTCACAGTGAGAAAATGTGATATTGACAAGTCAATGGAAGTCCTGCTTTGTTATTATGCGAACTGGAACTATGACGGTTGAAATCTCCGCTTCATCAGCTTAGATTGGTATAAGAAAAGGGGGAGATGTTAAGTTTGACGTGTTCATTTGAAGAATATGAAAACTTTGTGAAGAAGCAGCTGATCGCTAGGAGAATGCTAGCACTGCTAAATGTTCTACTAGGATACATCTTCTGTCTTATCTCATCCAAACGTACACAGCCTGGTTGCAAACGAATTTAAGCTTTACTTATCAGTTATGTTTGCGTCATTGTTTTACCCTTTTTTTATTGTTGAGCAGAGTAATGCGCAAAAAGCACATCTCTTTCATAGGCCTATCTTATTTGTGTGAAATATAATACGCAAAACATTCAGCTCTATATCTTTCCTGCTGGGAACTTGTGAGGATAGCAACTTTTTAGTGCGTCTTTATCAAAGGAAGCTATCCAAAGTAGCCAAATAAAACTGATTCTATGCTAAATTCAATTGGTGTTTTTATGGGTGAGTATGTTTCATGTCTTAGTTGAGCACATTTGTCTGGCCGCGTAGCTCACTCGTCTTGTTAACGCGTAGGACTCGTAATGCGGTGTTTGCGGGTTTGATTTATACTTTTCTTACGGGCCCTTTACAGGCACAGTTAGACCATCGTCTTACTTATCGTTGAACCAACAAACAATACATATTGATCATCGGTGAAAAATACAATTTCTCGATGACAGGATTTCCGTCTAGACGATCAAAATTTTATGAAAGTTTTTTTTATAAAAGCTAGCGTCTACAGTCGATACCTCAGAAAGAATGGAAATGTGGAATGCGAAATGAAAAAACAACTTAACATTTCAAAAATCCATCTTGTTAAACCTGCGTCAAATAGCATTCTCCGCGAGAACTTTTTGATAACTTTTGGTCACTTGTTTTGAAAGTCATACTATAATTTTATAAAATTGGACAATATTTTGGAATATCATGAAAACGTTGTAACTCCAATTGGTCGACAACAAAAGGAACGCATCTAGTCACCTGAGCTTCAGTTTGTCGATGGGCTTCACTAGATTTTTTAGGCCCCAACTTAGAAACTGTTGTTTTCATTGTTGCTTATGATTATTTGTATGAGACAACAGATGGATTTATGGCTGAAATAGATTTTCACAATGTTTCTTTGAAACGAGCCTTCAAAACGAAAAAAAATGATCAAAATTGAAAGTCGGTTAGGACATTCAACTTTTTATTTAAACAAATGTTTAGTGTCGTCTTATTTAAAAATTCCTCTGTTTCCTCATAGGTAAAGGAATGTCCGCAGTAAGTTTTATTGCAATCTGACATGCACATTTACTAAAATGGCGATTTTGAGAAAGCGACAAAAAGATTGACATTTCAATTTCTCAGCACATCATCACTGAGAAAAGACATATCAGGGTGTGAAAATAACCCATATTTCCAACACGATTAGTACGTTATTATGTCTACAACTTGTTCAAATGCTCACCAAATGGGCTCGAAACATATACCAACACATGAAAACTCCAAACTTTGGAATAACAAAATCTGATGCTCATTTAAACGTCTATTAGGTTTGCGAGTTTAATATGCAACTTGCACGTATAGATTACTTTGCGAAAAAAAGATTAATACGCATCAGATAAGTATTTTGCTCTTAGCTTTCTACATTCGAATTTCCAATTTGTTTTAACACATAATGAAACTCATGCTAATAAACTGAGGAAAAGATCACCAATAGCTATGTTTAAGTTCTTGAACTGCGACTTGGTTAGCGCCATGAGAAAGTAAGCAGATCAAACTGTGTTTCAGGGGTCATCTGAACAACTATAATAAGTAAATGAATTCCATAACTGAGTTTAAAACTAAAGTAACCCCACCCTGGGTATCTTAGCGTGTGGTCAGCCCTGCTCCAACTAGCAGCACTACTGGTATCGACTCAGATCGATCTTTTTCTCTTCTTTTACCCGATACTGTGTTCTGATTGACCATCGTATAAATGTACCTGTTGACGCGGGTTGTTGGGGGAGTACCCAGTCCTTTGGTCATATCTAGCTCGCTGGAACGGCATCTCCAGATTATCCAGGTTGTGTGGGTTGTACTTGTGGTCCTTGGGTACTTTAATGTTGAAGTACTCGATAGGACAGCCAGATCTCTGGGCATCCAGAATCTCCTCCACCATCTGTTGGCCTGTGGACATGAGATAACATAAGAAAAGATGTACGAGGTCCATCCCAGAAGCAAGTAATTAATTCTTCTGTATAACTCATGAACGCAATTAACAAGAACAATGAAACTTAGCTGCTGGAAATTTTTTCATTTCAAATTCTACATGGCCTTACAACCATCGCATTCAGTACACCTTTGAACTCTGCGCAACCAGCTGTCAATTGCAGTGATGTGGAAGACTTTGTCCAGCTGTCTGATTCCTTCCTTAGTGGCAAAAATTAATCTAATTCTTTCACTCAAGCCCTTGTCATCAAAGTTACTCCTTCATGTTTGCGAAAAGCGAAAGTCACGCGAGGTCAGATCCGTTGAAAAGCGCAGATGTACCAAAACTAATCAGTTGCACTCGTCCAGCAGCTCTGAGACCACCCTGACAGCGTGCACTGGTGTGATTTTATAATAAAAGATGTCCTCGGAGACCACCCTGACAGCTTCCACTGGTGTGATTTTATTACAAAATATGGCCTAGGATTTCAACAGTCCAGGTAGCTTTGTCCTTATGGCTACTCTCAATTTGACCTGCGAACCCCTTTTGTAATACTGGACATTGGCTGTGTGTTTCTGTAATTGACTCACCTAGAAAAATTAGAACTTCATGATCGAGCCGAGAACAATTCGTCTGTTTACTTTTTAACCATCATTTTCATTATTGTGTTCTAAGAGTCATCACAAAGAGAAGGTACATTTTAGAGCCATTCAACACTGGTGCCCGAGAATGAGCATAAACCTTGCCAATAAATCTATTGATTGTACTGCTAAGGATTTATTAGGATGCCGTGGATGCACAGTTTTCGTTTTATGGACTTGACGCTTTATTTAACACATATCCAACCAGAACAATTATTTAACGAGTTTAAAATGGTTCCCGAAAACTAAACAGAAGATTTTTTTTGTGAACGGAGAGAGTTCAGATCAAAGGCAAACGAAAAAAAATTACAGTTTTGATTTTTTTTCCATTAAAAAGAATCGGATTTACCTGTGCTTGGGTTGCTTTGCTGTCTCACCCTCGTCCTCACCTTCCTACGAGTCACTTTTCTGATGTTATTGATGAATATTGGGTTGGATATAGTTAAACAGAGGAGATTAGTATGGGATAGGATAGAATTGGATGGTAATAACTCACCAAAAAAGACCATCATAGCGTTTCTGTTTCTGACAGAGCCCTGGTTGTTAGTCCCGTTGAAGGCGATCTCACTGATCTTGAGGGGATTGGGCCTGTCTTTGCCTGACGGCTCGTACACTCCATCACTGAAGCTGGCCGGACTCACACGCAGCAGTTGGGTATCTGAAAACCATGCAATAACCACACTTGATAGAATGTCTTACCACAATATAATATCATCGCCGTGGTTACACAAACTAGTTGGACATTATTTTTTAATCAATCGCAGTTTGCCTTGCCTACTGTAGATTGCGAATTTTGCAATGAGTGTTTCCTATATAAGCCATTTTCGACTAGGATACTCGCTACTTAGTTTACAAGTTAAAGATTAAAGCTGGCTGTCTAAAACTCCACCTTTCAATTACGCTAACGTCTTATTGTTTGATGCCTATTTTGCATATAGGTTGACTGATAAAAGAGCGATGAATCGATTTCTCCTGGGAAAGATAAGCTCATGTCAAACCTCAAGCTGCTATTATCATTGAGCTCAACACGCTATCAGGCCACGCTCCCGCTAAAGACAGCAAATTGACGAGCCAAATTACTATCACTGTGAAAAACATAATCATTTAAATAAATACAGAAATGAAACATTTATCACAACCTCAAAAATTATCAATATCATCACTAAGCAAGCAATATAAAAATTTGTAGTTGTACAAAATAACTAATTTTTAAAAAAAACCTCCTTCATCTTCTCTTCCCCTAAAATAAAATATAATTTTTGTCACATGCTGAAATTTTTATGCTGAACTTAAATTTAAAATGGGCTGAGAAAAGGCTTGATGCGATCAACTATATTTTTGAGTTATCGCAGTTTTTCGATTTCTTTAATAAGAACATTTAAAATGCACTGTGTTAAATTATTCAAATTCTGTGCATGGTGGCGCTTCAATGTTTGCAAGTAACTTGAAGATGGTATTGCAAAATACCTACGGGAAAGAATAAATTTTTTCGCCCAATGTGCATATGCTTTCTGTTAGTCTACGTGAGAAATTACCAAAGCGATAACGTCGCTATGTTTTGTTTCATTAGAAGATGAAAGATAGTTTTAGGTTATCCCCGTTACGCAGATAGACTAATTAGCCTTATTGTCCATCCGTCTATGTCTATCAGTGTGTCTGCATGTGCTTACCGATGGCGCCCCAGTCTGGATGTAGCAGGTTGTTAAACCATCCGTCGTTAGGAACTCGCTCAAACTCATGATGTTCCTCGCTGATCCCCTGAGAAAGGTGGGCGGCTGAGGAAATACAAGGAAAGAAGAAAGATTCAGTATAATGGAACTGCACACCGTTTTTGGCGCCGCGATGACACAGGTCGATCCATCTCTCCTTATGAATCTGTAATGCAAGGAAGTGCCTATCTCGCGTCTCTCATGGCAACGTTTATAACACTCCAATTGGATAAAGCCAAAAAACCATAATGCAATCCAACTATGAAATTACCCCCCTCCCCCCCCCCACACACACACACCAAGGTCGAAGATACAATAGATAAGATAAGCAAACGTAAAAATAATAAAATATTGGGTGGTGAGATCTTCACTGCTGTTACCAATGCTCCGACACAGACGCAAATACCCGTGACCAATGGAATCTCGCGGCGCCATATTGGTGTGGGTTGGGATTGTAAACGCCCTCTTGTCTAACACTACAGTTGATCTCTTTATCAATGATTAAATTTACCACTTTAGACTCTTCCACTAGATATATTGAAATAAATTCCTATTTTCATAAATCTAATAAGCATTATCCTTAATCTAGATATCTAGATCTAGATCATGTAGGGCTAAATCTAGATCTATAGGCCCTATAGAATATATACAGAATTAGAGGCAATTTCTATACTTTCGGATTCCAGGAGAGCTAGATCTAGAAATCAATTTTGAAAATTCATTTGGTATTTTGCATGGTTTGGACTGATCTGTAATAGATATTAGCATTTGATGTAAAGGTATAGTAATCTATAGGGGGGTGTTAGTTGACATGAAATGTTGTTGTGAAGCGCCAGGATTGTTATAGGGACAGAGAATGGGAACTTGGATTTTATTACATCTAGGCCTACAGTTTGCGGGTGTTTTAGTATTAAAGGTCTATCAATTGTTGTTTTTTTCGTTTATTAACGCAAGCCTAAATAGATTTTAAAAAAGTCTAGGTCTCTTAAGAGGAAATCTATTTCTAGGCATACTTTTTTAAAATTAAAGATATTTTCAAATAACCTGCGCGCGATTTTTCATATCATAGGGGCCTAGTATTGTAGCTAATTTTCTAACATCGATTTGCCCTTCTTTCCTGTTCTTGCGTCTACGGTCTGCAGCATAATTATGCTTACTTTATGCATCGAATATGATTTATTGAGTATTCCTTTTTTATCCTATTAAAGAAAAAAAATAAGACCCTGCCCAGATACTACTGAACCATTATATAAATTTATCGCAAAAACAATAATGAAATAGCCTGAAAGATTAAGTTTTGCTGTTTGAGGGAGGCGCACTGGTTAATTTAATACTACTTCATTTAGTAGAGTAATGCTGGGCCCCTAGGCCTAGGCAGGGGAGTTGGCCGCAGCCCTTCCCACAACAAGATGGCGGACTACCTCGTCTCATCGTCATGCGAGCTGCGCGGGCGGCCAACAAAGCGAGAGAGGGGAGAACTGCCGCTGTTCTGGATCTAGTTAACTAATAGGGGAGTTGTTAAAATCTTTTGCTGTTACTGCTTTTTTTTTTCATTTTCATTCGGTAGCCTGGTCTGCGCTCTGTCATCGAATAGGTGTTGTCAAATTCAATAGAGATATAGGAGACGACCAAAACACAACAGCTAAAAACTGTTGAATGTCGAAACCTTGTTCTGATCCCAAGGGTTTTTTAGTCTTATTGTAAAATACGACTGCCAATTAATCACCTTCTTCCCTGGATTAGAAGTTCACACAAGTGAAGTAACAGAAGGTGTGACCTACGCTAAAATATTAAATTTCACAGTTGCAGCATGAATTAGTTTGCTCTTGGCAGAGAAACTGCTTGATGATTTACCTCCGATGCTTTACGATTGAAGTTTTTTTTAGAAGATCCTGTCACCTAAACACGATACTGGCAGAGGAGACCTGAGGTCTTGATACACACAGAGATAGACTAACAGGCAGACCGAAAAAGACATACTAACAAAGATACATAGGGATTAAAAGAGAGACCGAGGTACAAAGAGAGGAAGAAAGAGGCATTGTGTGGAAAAGTGGGAGAGATGGCAGTCTTATATCCTCCCTTTTATAAGGAAAACAGTTCCGCAGATTTCATTGTCGATTGAAGAGTCATTTTTTTTTTAAATGCTAACCATTATAATGAAGATAATGTCAAATGGACGGTGTTGTTGAGATCTATGTTGTCCATTGGTGTTGGAAGTGTTTAGCCTACATTAAGTGAATAATTCTACACGGAATTTTTATAGACTTCTATTACATATCCGAGCCTTGAGCTTCATAAAACGAAGGGAAACAGCTTAAATATTTTTCAAGAACGAGGACCTGAGATGTTAGATATTGGCCAGGCTACTTGAAAAAGGATGTAAGTTAAACCGAGGTTTGGGGTAAGTCATGCATGACCTAGTGGAAGTCCTTGGTTTAGCCTATGGGGATAAAATATAATGTTGATATGCTTATGTCAACAAATGAACATAAATGGAGGTTGTGTTTAGTCTATGTCAACATCAGGGTTCCTTCGTAACAAGGAAGTACAGCTGCGCTCGATCTATTTTGTAAAAGTGTTATGTTTTTAATTTTCTGCTGTGTCAAAATGGTTTTTGTAGATTTTATTGGAAAACTCAAAGAGAAGTTGATTTTAACTCTCGGCATTTGGTTGGAGGTTTTTTTTTTTTGTTTTTATTTTTGTCTTTTTTTTTTTTAACTTTTTTGGAACTTCATACTCTTTCATATTTAGAAAGATTTTTCAACATTAATATTTATTGAAATTACTTCATGGGCGGTTGCAGTGATTAGATGTAAACATCTGCCGACATGTCTGCATTACCTTGAGCCCTATCTTCGTAGATAAGTCTGAGGTTTCTTATTATTGAGCCCTAGTTGTCTTATAGTACCGACACTTTAACTATTGAACAGACTACAGATTAAAAATTAATGCAAAATATACTTATTGAGTGTAGGCTACTCAATTCTCGTTGGCGACCCCATGAAAGTATCATAGTTACAAAAGCAGGATGGGAAAATGGCATTATTATAACAATGGTATTTATCTCCGTTTTGCGATTCTATCGAAACTCTGTTTCGTTCTATCTCGTTCTGAGTGCGATCTCTATGTCTATATTTGTTTGCGTCTATTTATCTCTGTCTGTTTCCGGGCCTATCTTCGTCTACCTCTGTCTCTGTCTTCTTGACTGTCTATCTGTCTGTCTGTCTGTCTGTCTCTCTCTCTCTCTCTCTCTCTCTCTCTCTCTCTTTCTCTCTCTTTCTCTCTCTCTCTCTTCTCTCTCCTCTGACTTTTGGTCTCTCTCCTTTTCTTCCACCCACCTCTTCTGTCCACGTAGAAACATTTTTGTTTCACTGATATCTTAGCTTTTACAACTGTATATCTTGTTAGATACATGATATCGACTTCCATTTTAAACTGCCAGCTCTCTCGAACGATGCTACTTATCCGTCCGGTCGTCACTCGGTAACTACATGTCAACCTCTCCCCGTGGCTAATGTAAAGCAGAAAAGCCAAACAATGGTGGGTACCGAAAACATTTCTTAACGCAATATGAGGACAGACTGTCATGATAAAAGAAATAAATACACTATAACTATCTGTGTTATGCTTTTGACATTTGTTGGAAAGTAAAAACTGCCTGTCTAGAAAGTTCGATTGCATTAAGTTAGTGAGAAGAGAGGAACATGTACATCAAACATGGCCGCCAGCCTTCTTAGCATACACTGTGACGACGTGCATCGATATCAACCAAGAGAACAAGGAAGAAAATTCAAGATATCAAAATATAGTTTTGATCATTTTTGGATCATTCCTTGTGCGTTTTGTTTCGTACAGTCTAACCGTGACTTTTATGCAATGTCTTCCATTAATTTAACCAACACATATTTTTCACTGCGACGATGCAGTTGCTTTAATTCACTTCGGTTCTACTTGTAGACAAAGAATCTGACGCCAACTATCATTAAGAATGGTTTTAAGAAAAGCTCCAATGTTTCTCAGAAAGATAATCTGGTGAATACAAGTGAAACTTTGGCTGTTCTCGTCAATTTAGATCTAAGTTTCACTTTCAGGCCGCTGACAAATGGCGTCGCTTTATGCGAATCTCATGTGTTATTAGTTTTTCTATTGTCTACAGAGCATGTTAAGCTCAAAACATGGGCCAAGAAAGATAAATTGGCTCTTACGGTTTCCAAAACAATATTTTCAATAATGTGACGCAATGAAAGCTAAAGCAAGCACGAGTCATGATTTTGTAGTATGCCTACCGGGTGTAAAAATTATTTCACTGCTTTTCAAATGAAAAAAATATACTCGATCCAATTTATTTCTTCGTCTCAGAATTTTTATTTGAAGTTTTAAAAGGTTTATAACACAGACACAGAGTGAAGACGGGAGGTTAAGTAACGGTCGCCAGAATGGACTTCTTGCCGCCAGTCCGGATTCTATCTGCCGCGGACAATCAAAATGCAGTATTTCCCTTGGTTTTCACGGCAGATATTGTAGTTTGGTTGTCCTGGGCAGGTATGAAAAAAGTTATACCGAATACTCGATTGCAAATTCTGAATTATCTGCTGCCTGTATTATCACCTATGACCATTTTGTTTAACTTTTGAATGCACTAACTTATAAGATCAATATTATATGTGTGAATGATATCTTGCTTGAAATTATCTAGTCTTTATCTTTGTCAGACTTTGTGTTTTCTCGTTGTCACCTAACCTAGTTGAATTGAACAAGTTAGACCTAGTGTATACAATGAAATAAAGTTTCTTTTCGAAATCTGATTTCGCCGTCTTTATTGCATTTCTTCTTATAGCGATAATACACTTTTTGCATTTGTCATCGGCAGGAAGTGGGGTAAATTTGATTCTAAGAAAACAAAATACACCTGTAAAAAGCTGTCCTACACCATAAAGAGGTGGAGGATTTGGGTACGTTAGCGTCAGGCGTCATTGAGCTTTTTCCCATGAGAATGTAAATTTTCCTCTCAAACGTTAATGGAAAACGAATATGAAAAAAATGCAGCAGGATATACGCTTCACTGGGTGCATAGATTCTCTGCATAAAATAAATGTGATTTATCTTGTTATTTGTTTTTGATTAAATTAACAAATTTTTGGACAAAAACGATGGCTGTTTTTGCTGTCATTTTCTTAAGAAACGCTTTGAGGCGGGGTTAACCACTGAATCTAGAAACGAGGTTTACTTGTCACTTCCTTTGCGCTGGTAAGGGGTAAAAAAGCAAAGCCTTGGCGCAACTTTTTGTGGTTATTTATAGGAAGACATGGTTGTAAAACTAAACTTCTTCTTCTTCTTCTTCTTCTTCTTCTTCTTCTTCTTCTTCTTTTTCTTCTTTAAAGGATTTTTTTTTCAGCTCTGAGGTGAGCCAAAAAATTTGTTGCTAAATTTGTTGTAGATTCCTCAATTTCTTCTCTTTTTCACTTTGTAGAGCAGGCAGTCTTGAGAAATGGGTTCAGTTGTCTATGCAGTGCTTCCGCACCAGCATATTTCTATTTCCCTAATGTAAAAATTCTGAATAGGTTTTGTAAACTCTTTCAACCACTGGAAATGAGTCTTAATTTGATAATGGAAGGTAGTCTGGTATGGCAATCTCAGAAAAGCTTGTTTTCAATACCTTCAAATACAACAAACATAAAAGCGTGCTATCATGCTTCTGTATGAAGTTATAGCCATTTGAAGTTGGCAGGGTTAGGTCTTACGAAATTTCAGAAAAGAGCATTGAAAGTTCAGACGAATATAAAAGCGTTGAGACCTTAGCAACCATATTATTAAAATTAAACATAAGACATTAAATTTCAGCATAAATTAGGTGTGAAAACTGTTTAGAAATGGTTTAGCGTCAATATATATCTATCTCGTATAATAAAAAAATGACTTTAAATTGCCCACTAAACATTCAAGGCCTATATCTCAATATTAAGCCATTGGACTTACGACTCATTTGGAAAGAATGCCAGATTGATTTGCAACACTATTATGGCCAATTCTTAATCTAACGAGGGATGTTTATTCCTTTTTGCTAATTCGTAAAAATCTTGTTTTTATTGTTAGAACCTTTGTGGTCCTTCTAATTCAACCAGTCTCATGCGGCTTTCTCGGTCATGGTACTAAATGGGAGAGCTCCATGAACTTAAAAACATTAGTGGTAAGATAGAATGATATGGAGGTGGTGGTTGGCTTTTTTATTTTTTGAAGAGCAGTTCATAAATTAGAAACCGTGCACCGGATGTTGAAAAATGTAGATTATTAATCTGTGTGTTACTTTTCTTTGTTGTTGTTGTTGATGATGATGATGAT
>BMAT01006870.1:9617-24446 GCA_019649035.1 Elysia marginata
CTCCGTTCAGTTCTAAAGTCTAGATAGATGGATTTTGGACACATTTTACGAGTTGATGCACCTATAGCTGACAATGTCGCTAGCTATGCAATCATAATCATTATCAACACCATCATGATCATCATCATCATCATCATCATCATCATCATGATCATCATCGTCAGTATGATCATCCTCCTCCTCATCATCATTTCTTCTCAGGTCGACTTGAGATGGCATGCCAATCCTCTCGCACATGAGCCTAGGAACTGCAGTTCTCTCCTATCAGCCCTGTCGTTGCCATTATATTGTCTAACATCTCACTTAAGGCTCACTCTCTGACTCTCCTCTCTTCAGCACCTTCCGTAAACGTATTCTATGGCCGAAATACCCCAACACTGTTTCATCAAAAAACTATTACACAAGAAGATGTAAAACAACGCAACATCCCTCCAACAACACACAACATTTATGAAAACATCACCCAACCCTTTGAATTTAAATGGAAAAAAGAAAAACAAATTTAAACAGATTACGCAAAAACCGCGTAGAATAGACAAGGGACGGATCCTTTTCACAGCAGGACTAAATCTATTTGGCCCGAGGATAATCCTGCAGAGCTGTATAAAATATGGCGCTATGTGATGTACAATTGTTATATTTACTGTTGCTCTCACAAAATGTGTGGTAAATATATCTCTATATATACCTATATATATAGGTCGGATATAGAATATTTCAGTTTGAGAAAATATTTCTCAATAGCAATTTCGTTATTATCTTTCTCTATATCAAAACATCAACAAAACTTATACATATAGCCGAAATTTCTCATCAGTTCATGAAATTTATGACCTTTGAGTGGTCAAAAAAATACATTGATCAAAATAGCAAATCCTTAGAATGTGTTAACTGCGACATGCGACCGATCAGACTCAATGTAAGACAAGTGCAAGAGAGACTTCTTTGTTGATTGGACATGGATATTATTAAAAAAATCTCTCCAATTGAAATTGATCTCACAAATGCCCAAATCGCGAAAGCTAAGCTAAAGTCGAAAATCCTATAATTTGTATGTAGCTGCCCCGAAAGCATAGGACTTCGGCAAAATCATGCAAACGGCTGAATAGAGTTGTGTTTCAATCGTTTTTCATTCATGGAATTTCAAAGCAGAGAGTTTTTTTTAGATTTTCAGGAGTTTGAAACTGAGAAATCGTGTGTAGGTCACGATGGGATTGGGCGACTTGAGCTGGGTTTTCAAGATTGGGGTCACTGAAGTAAAATGGGCACTAGCGTGCCACAAGCTGCGACAGGCGGAAATAGAAGTATCAGCCTTGTCCACCAACCCGGGATGATGTATTTTGTTCAAATAACTTTCAGCAAAGAGAATTGAATAGTGAGCAAGAGGGAGAACTGAGCCTAACTCTCTGTGACAACAGTGCTAACAAAAGCATATGCGAATAGAGCCGGTAAACAAAGCATACGCCTGGTGGTTTAGTGTAGGCTGGGTAATATGTGTGTTTGTACTTGCCGCTATTATCTTTTGAATATATATATCGGCTCTATTTCTGTTGCTTTGCAGCCATGCGTATACGCGTACCCAGCGTGTCTTGGCTTTCTTGCTCTCCAGCCTCTTTGCTTTCAGTTGATTGTTAGACTTAGCCATCTGGTACATCTTGTGAACTGGACTTGGGCGCAGTGTCTTGGTTATCTAGAGAACACGGTTTTACCTAGTCATGCCCCTTGGCGCCTTGAGTATTTTAATAATGAGCACTCGAAGGTTTGTATCCGTAAGATATCAATGGGTTGTTTTTTTACTTTGATATGCTTCACACAAGTTCAGGTGAAATATCTCCCTTTAATAAGGCTAGATGTTCTCAGAGAGAAGGGAAGATAAAAATTAAAATTAAAATTTCAAAACGACTGCTCCAAAACTGTCATATTTGTTTGTAAGATAAACTGTTACAATTTGTGACCCTAATAAAGTCAGAGAATACCTTTGGTTTTACTTTATGAACGTTTTTGGTTTTCAAATTTTCTGGAGTTTTTAAAGTCACGTGCTTTTTCAAGTCTCACCCAACAAAACACAAACACAAAGACAAACGAAGAAAAAAAAACAGACTATTCAGATCTAATCACTTCTTTTGTTTCTAATTTTCTTTCAACCATATAGGTAAGAAATATAGCAAGCAAAAAAGAAATATTTTTTTTATCAGTATCTATACTTAAAATGAGGCAACATTAAGTAATCCTCTTTGAAGTTGAATAAGCCCATTGAATTTATTTGTTTTCCACGTCAGTCATATTAAAGGAAGCGCAGAAAAAATAATGCCGATAAAGGAGAAAAAAACAGGGATAGAGAAAATACTAAAGAACAAAACAGGTTGTTCTAAATAATTGAGAAAGTACTTAAAGAACGGTAAACAATTTTAGAAAAATTCCAGCTAACAGCTAGAGGTTTCTCTACCTTCTACAACTTATTCAGCGTTTTAGCATGGCTCAAAAGAAGAAAGCAAACTCATAATAACACGAAGAAAGCGAGTCAACTGAAAACCTAACCCGATTCTTGTTCAGCGCTATTGTTAAATGTTTTGATGGTTGCTAGGAGACGACAACAATGCTCTGTGACGCGGTTTGATTAATGGCTTTTAACTCAATACCTTTCCTAATTCTAAAGCTCTTTCTGGCGATTTAGAATAATTGAAAAAGAATGAAGTAACCTACTTTTATCACCTTTTGTTCCTTAGTTATTTTTTATGAAGGTTTGTCAGTGCAATGGCCCTAATTATCCTTTGTGCGAAATATAAAAAGCACTACTCACACAGCATTTAACAGAAGGAGTTAAAAAACAATGAGCTATATTCGGTGAAAATTTTCAGTTTAGAGACTTATGACTATCTCTCGTTTTTTTCCTGTTGTTGTGTGAAATAGAAAGTTTTGGACAAGTTTTTGATAACGTGAATTATTCATTACACGGCGGCAAATTACAATCCCATCAGTAAAAATATTTTCATTCTCTCTCTCTTTCTCTCCCTCTCTCTCTCTCTCTTTCTCTCTCTCTCTCTCTCTTTCTCTCACTCTCTCTCTAAAAGGCTCTAAATACCCCCACCCCCTCTTCTTTAATATTTTTTACCCATTTTAAATGTCAATGTATAGAAAACAAAAGTGGAGTGCTCAGCCTACATGAAGTTAGAAAGGAGTATGAAATTTATTAGATACCTAATATTTACCTCAATTCTATGTTTTTTATGCCACGATCTACAGTGCTCGACTTGTACAAGGAGATTTTTATGTATGATAGCCTACTCCTACCCTAGTTTGTCTCGCCGTTCGTTGTGATGGCGGTTCATCTGGCAAGGGACGGCGAGAAACACTTTGTCTTGACAAACTTACGAAGTTCTAGGCTGCCATGTACATTATTTTCCTATATGCCTAGATTCCTTTAGTCATCTCTACCAATCTTAACACAACCTGTCACCGTGCAAAAAAAAACAACAAAAAAAACAACAGTAGTTAAGTTTGTCTGTAACAAATTCCTATTATCCTTTTTATCTTTTTCACATTCTCAAACTTCTGATGACAGAGTACAATAGTGACTACATTTTGTTGCAAGGCGTACATCAGCTACCTCATTGGCTTGCATCAATAAGTTATACCAGCCTGTCGTTTGGAACATCTCGAACACACTGCAAAGCTAGGCCTACAATACATATCGGATTAGTATTACATGTAAATGTGCCAGTTCTTGTAGGAAATGTTTAACAAACTGCATAGCTAGGCTTGCACCAGCTATCGTATTAATATATGCCAAATGCTTTAGAACATTTTTACGACACTACATAGAGAAACTTGCCCCACATATCCCAATCAAACATGTATTTATAAATACAATCGTGACGGAAATCTTTCCGGTACTGCCTGGCGAGTAGCTAGTATAACCGTCGTTTCAAGATGAACCGTAGACGGTCTTGCTGTAGGGTGTGTGCTATAATGTGTGTACATGTATGTGTAAGCAGTGGAGAATGTTTTACACAGATATTTTTTTTTGTATAAACACTGTGCAAAAAAACAAATTTCAAGTTGGGTGAATAATAATAATAATAAATGACTTTTATATAGCGCTTTACCACTGCCTATGGCGATGATCAGAGCGCATAAAGCAATCTATCTCCTCTTCTCTTCTCCCACTGCATAGGGTTCTCCGGCGCCAAGTAAAGCAGACGATGACAGGAAACTGGAAAGATCTGACACCGGATGGGGAAGTGTGGACATCTCGCAGTACACGAACGGACCAGACGAGAAAAGATCTCCAACGCCGCAACCAACTATCACTGAGTATAAGAGACAGGTGCGTAAGACGATGAGGCTGAATATACTAGTATTAACGTAAAGAAATTTAGCCAATTTGGAATTCTTCTTGTCAGTTTAAAGCGCCCTAACCTTCCAAAAGATGCGTATACAGAGAGACAACCTTAAGCTATTATTAAATCTTAGAAGAATTGTTTGCAATATTAAGAAAGCTGAGTATTCAACAAGGGTTAGAGACATTGGCACTTTGCTTAAAAACAAAAAATTTTAAAAAAAAGGATTTTCGACTCTTTTATATCAAAAGGATATGTCTTAAAAACTTCAAAAGAAAGAGGAGAAGGAGGAGTGAAGACGGTGAATTTTTATGAGACCAGGTAGTGTTGATAGAGGCAAAGAAAAAGAAAGTCAGTAGAGAAGAAACCCACAGTGCAGTTCCTAAACTTGACAACTGCTGTCAGGATATTTCTTTTAAAAATGCAGGAAAATACAGAAAGCAAAAAGTTACAATCTGAACTCTTAAGACAGGCATGATAATAACAAAGATCAGCCTTAATTATACACACCGGAACTTTGATGAAGTAATAAAGCGTTCAAAGCAGAAGAGAGTGGTTAACTTGAAAAAATATGATTGTTTTAACTATGCACTAAATAATATACAGATATATGCTTGAAATTTATCTTTACTTAATATGTTCAATGTGCCACCCCTTCCTTAAAATATTAACATAGACCAACTAAAAGATGACTTTTAAGGTGGTTGTTGACTGAAAGAAAGAAATCTCCTAATCAAAATTACAAAATTAGTTTTGTAACAAAAAGGTTTCACAAAATGCCAATGGCAAATTATAAGTATTTGAAGTAGACGTTCCTTGACCTAATCTTAACAATGTTTATATTACGAATAAAGTTTTAAAAAACTCAGACAAGTCTAGACATACCATCGCAGAACAATCACACTAACACATGAATATTTAGAAAAAACTTTTTTCGCACCGACTACCATAGACAATACAGTTGTAAAAAAAATTACCTATCATAAATCTGCTAGTTTTTCTGTTTATAAAGAACTAGAAGTTATGGCAGCATGGGAAGATTTTCCCACTGATAAACTCAGAAGACTACAGCGACAGATCCCACCCCTTCTCAACAGAACCCTGGTGTGTCTAGCACATTGTGGCATCAGCATGAGATCTCCCACGGCCACTACCAGCATCACCGCGACACGGCACGCCGACCTCACCCGTGTTCCATGAGGGCGAGACGCGGTTCTGACCAGGTCACCGCCCGGAAGTTGAGACTCCAGGCATGGGACGCTCTGCAGGCGTCACAAAGAGAAGAGCAACACGCCGAGAGCTATGAGATGGTAACTCTATACTCTGGCACAACTCACGAGCAACATGGGGAAGTTAAAGACGACAGAAGACTGGACATGATGACAGGAAACAGATGTCCACCGCCACCATGTGCGCCGTACCTTCACAGTACCGTGGTAGAGGTTCATGCTAGTGTCACTGACTTGGAGGAGGATGAGGAGGAACTGGTTGAGAACTCTAGAGGGAGTGGTGATCATTCTCGACAACAATCTGATCTTAAAAAGGATCTTGAAAAGCAAAGAAAGTTGGGCGACCTTCCAAGTGAATGCTCTGATCTATCCATCAATATTGCTAGTTATGAAGATTGTAAATCGGCCGACAAAACTCGCAACTCAAAAGAAAATGATGCCAATGAAACCTCCGGTGACCGTTTATCAATGCTGGAGACGACGGAAACTTCTGATTCTCTGTCTGTAACAGATCTCACTGATGGTGGTATCACTTCGAATGAAGGGGCTCTTGGTCCTGACGGTCAAGTGGGAAATAATGAAAAATCTCGAGTTTCTGACAAACGAAATATCGAGCCATCAAAAGACGGGTCTGTTGTTACGGTAGATAACTTTAGACATAATGAAGATAATGTACAACAAGAATGGGTTTATGTACAGAAGAATTCTTTTCAAAATGTAAATCCTACAAATGATCGCAATGACCCAAATATTAAGACGGCAACAAAAGAAAGTTCAATGGAAACTGCAGGCTATTCCAACATTGAACCTATTGAATCAGCTGAAGAAGAAGGAACTCAAATAACAGCATCTATGAGCTCGCCGCTTCAAGAGCTTTCTGTCTCAGCTCTTCCCCAAATCACAGACACTGATATCCTGAAGATGGCACAAACTTTTGAAAAACCCTTACTGAACATGCCTGTAATACAGAGCCAACTTGCCCCTCAAACAAACCTGGCTTCTAGTGAGGATGTTTACTCAGATGCTTCCTCTTTGTCGTCCCCTACAGCTCCACTCGCCCCTCCTCATAGCTTGCCAACCAACAGAGAAAGCATTGGATCCCCCCACGTCTCCTCCACATTCTTATCGCCACCAACACTGCCCGCCTTACAGCCTGCCTACCCAGAATCCCCCGAGATTTTCGATGTCAGCAGACGTCACCGAGCCTATATCTGCCTACTGAGGTCCAAGTCCTATAGCGATTGGTCTATGCTTACCCAGACGGAGCAAAATGCTGCAGATTTTCCTTCATACCCCATACCAGCATGGAATGAGAGATCGGTTACAACTCCTGAGCTAGAAGCTCCATCAACGGGCCAATACTTCTCACATTCGACTTCAGCAGTAGAGAGTAAAGCGCAGGAAACGCACGCGGCCGAAAGCCAGCCAATACAGGCCTCCCAGCTTTCAAAAACATGCACACAAGGGGCAATAACTGATACAAAGAAAACACCGACGAGACGACGGAGTTATCCCTTGCGCAACTTGGGCTGGGACAGGGCGAGAAGAGTCTCCAGAGACGAATCTAACGCTGCCAGAGAAAGGTCAAGGTTAGAACTTGACCTAGCACAGAAAGTCATTCTGAGGAGAAAGGTCATAGAATCTTTAACACCGGAAGAGAAACTTGAACACCCCGCTGTGTAACATGATGCTTCGCTCAAATCCGCCACGACTTTTCCTACGTATTCTGATAATGGGCTTTCAAATTCCATTAAAACAATTATGAGTGCTAGACGACTAATTTTTAACTGTATAAAACGATAAATGGTGTTGGCTTTAAGAACAAGGTGGCAGTTACTTAAAAATCTGTTACAGGAATGTCATAACAACTAATGTTTTATGAAGAAGCTGACGAAAAAAACACATGAATTTGCAGGGCAATGATTACAATGAGAAACTTACAGCCCGTGATGTCAAAGTTGAAATGGACGAAAACTTCAATGTGAGTAATGGCCTTCAACGTTATCTTTTTCTTGATGTTATAATGTGAGTTATCAACAAAGGGCTGAGTCAAGGCATATTTTTCATGCTGCTCTTTTCTAAACGCTCATAAAAACCACTTTACATTAGGTACAGATTTGAAAGATATCGTAGGCCTTTTCTACCTTCTGCCATCAAACTTCTGGATTGTTGTAAACAAAAAGAACCACTTTCCACCTCTGAGAAGGAAAAGAGAGAGTTAAAGATAGATAGATAGATAAATAGATAGATACAGAGAGAGAGAGATAGCGACAGAGAGGTAGGTAGAGAGAGAGTGCGAAAGACATAGAGAGAAAGATAAATAGATAGATATATTGAGAGAGCGAGAGCTAGAAAGAAAAAGAAAGCGAGAAATAGAAAGAGAGAGAAGGAAATAGAGAAAGAAAGCGAGATAGAGAAAGAAAGAGATAGATAAATAGATAGATAGATAGATAGATAGGGATATAGAGAAAACGAGAGAGAGAAAGAGAAGAGAGAGATAATGAGAGCGAGAGAGAATGAGAATAGAGAGAGAAAGAGAGAGAGAGATATATATATAGATACAGAGAGAGAACGAGAGAGATACAGAGAGAGATATAAAGAGAGTAATAGAGATAGAGAGAGAGTAAAAGAGACGAATAGAGAAAGATAATTAGATAGATAGAGAGAGAGCGAGATAGAAAAAGAGAGATAAAGAGAAGAGAGAGATAGAGAGAGCAAAAAGAGAGAAAGAGAGAGAAAGAGAAGAGAGAGACAACACAAAAGACCAATAGCCATGGGTGCAAAACGTTGTCCGCTGTACATGTTTGTTCATGTTTTTTAAACTTTTTCATTTGCGGTTGATGCATTATTTCATTTGTATGTATATAATTATGTATATAATTATGTTTCTTCTCCAAAAATATAAAAAATGTGCTTACGTGAACAAAACAAAATTGATCTTATCTTATCTTTTCAATAGAGAGAAAACACTGGATTAGAAAACCTTAATAAAATAATTACCATGGCTCACTTTTACCAGGGTATGTTGCCTTGTTAACAGCCAAGCAGCAGCCCAGCTTTAGCGGCAAATCTCCTCGATAACTAGTACGAGACATATGTTAAACAGCCGAAAACAAATTGTGTTAGAGTTCTGAGAATCTCAAATTTCGAGCCAGGATCAATGTGTAACTGATTGTGGAAAAATATGGTTTTTAGAATTTTAGAAACATCCCAAAATCAGGACAAGCCCAAAATATATAGAATCAAGACAAGCCCATATTATAAAAATGGAAATTACAAATTGGTTCAAATAAATTAAACACGAATGCATGCAAAGAAAACGTATGATCTACCTAGAGAGAATGTTAAGGTTATGAGTGTGTTGCCATTTTTCTCTATTACTTAAAGCATACTCTTTTTCCGCGATGTTTATTTACATCTTGTGCCGAGAAACACTAGATTTATGGTTAAAGCAAGAAATGGCGTTAAAAAGGAATAAATGCTTGCAACTAAAAGCACGTATGATTTTCACTTTCAGAAAAAGGAACCCCTTCCTCCAGTTCGTAACAGCGCTACACCCCCTAACAAGAAATCACCAACTCCCGCCAAAGAACAAGCACTCACCAGACAAAGTTCAGACCTGAACAAACACACAGTGTTACCTCCCATTGAAGACAGGAAGTCTGCTGAGCAGAGGGAAACAAGAGAGGTGCACGAGAGAAAAGAGGAATACAGGGAGGAATCAGTAAAAAGGAATGCTCGTAGAGAGGAGAGTTATGTGGTCGAAGACAAGAGGGTGTATGCCGAGGAGGCTACGACAGCCGCTGTTGTTGCTTCAGAAAGACGGGACGATAGAAGGGAAGAGAGGAGAGACGAACGAAAAGAAGATGTCAAAGAAGAAAGGAGGGACGAGCGAAGTGTCAGCAAGAGGGAGGAAAGGCGAAATGACAGAAGCGTGGAACGAAACGAAAACAGGAGGGAAGAAAGAAGAGATGAACGAAGGGAGGAGAGAAAAGATGAGAGGAGAGATGATAGAAGGGAAGACAGAAGAGAAGATCGACGTGAAGACAGGCGTGATGATAGAAGAGATGAAAGGAGAGAAGACAAACGGGAATCGAGAAGAGAGGAAAGGAGAGATGAAAGAAGAGCAGACAGCCGAGAAGATAGAAGAGAGGAAAGAAGACGGTACGATCGCACACCATCACCTAAAAGAAGGTCACCCTCCCCACGCAGAAGGTCACCCTCCCCACGCAGAAGGTCACCCTCACCACGCAGAAGGTCACCCTCACCACGCAGAAGGTCACCTTCTCCACGCGAAAGGTCACCCTCCCCACGCAGAAGGTCACCTAGCCCAAGGCAAGCTAGGCAGAAGGCGAGGAACCGAAGACGCCCAAGCCCCGAGGATGACCAGGCAGACTCGCCACCTCGGAGAGAAGACCCAGTGGTGAAGAAGGCACCAGCGCCTGCAGCGAGGAAAGCCGCGCCGGCCAATCGAAGGCCAAGTCCTAAACGTGCGCAAAAAGCCCGCAGAGCCCCCAAGGAAAAGCCCCAAGACGACGCTGAAGAAATCGGCCGATTGGAGAAAATGGTGGAGAAAGATCTCAACGATATTATAGAGAATGTCGGGAAAGGTGGTGGCGGCCGAGGCAAAGATAGTGGAGATAACAATGATAAACTTAAGCAGAAAATCTTTGATCCGGGTTATCAAGACAAAATGGACAAATTTCTAAGAGATATTTAAATATTGCTCGGAGGTTCCTTACGTTTCAGTTTTGTGTCCCAAAAACGACAATCAGGTCTTAATTAAAATATTATTTATTGTACAATCAATAATAACAGTAATAAAAATAGTTATAATAATAATAAAATAATAATAACAATAATAATAATAATACTAATAATAATAATAATAATATGATATATGATAAATAATGATTCATATCACACTTCATAATACAATCTATTTTGTTTAGCAACTTTTAATAGCCAAAAAATGAGATCAAAGCGCTAATCGTTATTAATAATTAAATTAACATGTCTTTCATCTTAAAAGATACTTATAATATACAGCTAGAAGGACGTTCTGGAAACATTCTGTAAATTACAAACCTGAGAGAATGCTGTCTTCATCAGATATAAAAAAATTGCGAAAAGAGTTCGATGGTTTTTGCATTGATAAAACAATCTGACGCAGATGTAATTTAGTTGTGTTTGTACAATATCTTGTCTTTTCTCCTGCAAGATTTCCTAGTGGCTTCTTGCTTATAGGTTCGAATTCAGATAAGCTTGCAGTTTCGTCATGACTTGATAAGAACTTTATAATAACCTGTTTGTAGTTGTTACGTATTAAAACATTTTTGTTGTTGTTATAATGGCTTTATCATTTATGAAACTACATAAAATATTTTATGCTTGTTTACATGCCAAAATGCAATAATTATTTCAAAGATCATTTTATTCTCCATTTCATCCATCAAGACCACTCAAATGTTTATTGATATGTCAATGATGATGATTCTGCCTAAACACATTGCGCTACAACATCTTTTATGCTAATACAGCAATATAAAAGATATTTCTACATGCAGTTCTTTTAAATTTTTAGTTTAACTCACTCTTATAATAAACTTGATTGTATGGAGAGTCCAGTATGCAACGCATTTAATGTAAAATCAGTTAGAGAAAAAAATGATTTTTTTACTTAGACTTTGTACAAAACTTGTCACAGATTTCTATAAAACTTTTGCTAATGTCAGTGGAGTTTTTCATTTACTACAGTGGCATGTATTTGCGTTTGTCAATACACTGAAGCAACGCAATTAAACTGGGTTAGTCACCAATTATATATAAGGTTGGATCATTTACTAATACATCTGAACAATACAATGAAGCAGATTCTTGAGCCAAACATCAATACTGACAAATGCAAAGAGACTAAGTTTATTCTCAATTATGTTTAAGGGTTTCAGTAATGCTGGAATTTCTTTTCTATTAGCACGAAGGTTGTATTCTAGCTGTGCGAAAATACATGAATCGTGCTAGCCAATAAGTTTCAGGGCATAATTATTTCAAGACTGTAAAGCCCGTAAATATTTATATCAGAGTTGCAATTCATAACCCCAACCATGTAATATTCTTCACTGGATAAAAGGGGGTTCGAGTCCTGCTTTCGGCAGGTCGACGTTTAGTCCTTGAGAAAGGCTTTTTACACACATTTTCTTCGCCTCACTCATGCGTTAAACGAGTACCCGACTATAGGCAGTGAAAGATATTGTCAGAATGCTAGAGTGATGCTCTTAACTAGCTGCTCCTCTGTGAGTTCAGAAGGTACTTTGGTTTGGAATGGCCTGTCGGGGAACCCGTGTAAAGCGCTTAGAGCACTTTAAAGGATAAGCGCTATATAAAACCGCTCTTTACTTTACTAAATTAATCTCTTAATGACCCTCAAACAAAATGTGTAAACCATAGATATTCATACTCTATTGATAGCGGATCTAAGTTCTTCTTTTACCCTGAGTGTGAAAGTGCTGAGTTCTCGTATATATTCTGTCATTTGATATGGCACAAGTTAAATAATCCAAGCATAGTTTTGTCGAAATCACCAGCACTTTATTGATTAATCATTTCTTTTACTGGTTACCACATGTCATCTTGGCGAGATAGAGTCGGTTTGCTACTTGGTGGGAAAGGGGGAGGGGGAGGGGCAGAGGTTGACCCGTGACACAACAAACTCAAGACCGAAATACGTTGAGAAAGCTCCCATTCCTAATCGAAACATTAAGGCGACGTTCGAGTCGCAGATACACTTCAGAGATCGTATTCAAACAAGCTTTGCAACTTAGTATCAACAGCTGTTTTTTTCTGAGGTTTTTGTCATTGAATGTTCAATAAAAACTTTCCACACAATTTGGTCACTGCGTATTTTCGTCCAGCATTTACAGAGATATTTTCTTTTATAGCAAAATTTGACTAAAACATTTCTGTTTTCAAGATGGTTGTATGATTATTCACAACGTATTACTTGATAGATGTTGATAAAGTACAAATATATCTATTGGTATTGGATTGTAAAATTTTTCTGTTGCTTTATTCGCCGATATTTTTATATTTGTTATGCCTTACTATTTTCATGGAAAAAAAAGCGAAGCAAACGCTGAAAATTCGACTCAGTTTTGTGTATGCCTACATTATTCTACAACTGTTTGACACAGCAAACATCTTGTCTTGTAGCATGTTTTGCAAAGTGTTTTTCTATTATGTTTCTCAAGCGATATTGTTGTAAGTTATCATACCATTTTGTGCCGCACGCTTTGATTAAATCACGGTACCAAAAATTACAACAAACAAACAAAAGCAACAATTTAATTTATATCACACAAACAAGCCATAAAAGAGTATGGAAAAAAATGTAACAGAGTGCATAATATGCGGTACAGACTCTCACTGAGTAGAAAGAAAAAGTAAAGATGGTTAACAGTACAACTACAATTGTTTTCTTTTGCTACCAGTTATACCGCCAGAGGCATAGTAACAGTACAACTACAGTATTGTTTTCTTTTGCTACCAGTTATACCGCCAGAGGCATAGTAACAGTACAATTACAATATTGTTATCTTTTGCTACCAGTTATACTGCCAGAGGCATAGTAACAGTACAACTACAATTGTTTTCTTTTGCTACCAGTTATACTGCCAGAAGCATAGTAACAGTACAACTACAATATTGTTATCTTTTGCTACCAGTTATACTGCCAGAGGCATAGTAACAGTACAACTACCGTAATTTTCTTTTGCTATTAGTTATACTGCCAGAGGCATAGTAACAGTACAACTTCAGTTATTTTCTTTTGCTACAAGTGATACTACTTGAAGCCTAGTAACAGTAGAACTACAATATTGTTTTCTTTTGCTATCAGTTATACTGCCAGAGGCATAATATTAGTACAACTACAATTGTTTTCTTTTGCTACCATTTATACTGCCAGAGGCATAGTAACAGTACAACTACAGTTATTTTCTTTTGCTACAAGTAATACTACTTGAAGCATTGTAACAGTACTGCCATTGTAGCCTTGAATTCACGATGAAACATCACGCCCAGGTTATCAATTTTGCATTGCACTGATCAACTAACTTTTTTTCTTATGTACTTAAAGCATTAAATGTTATCGTTTTATATTTCTCCTAATTGTCGCACTTTTCAATGAAGACGTCATCACTGTATGTCATGAGAAAAATGAATTTATATATTTTTGCACATTGATTTATGCATGTTTGAAAAATATCCTGAGCCTACTTATGTTATGCAAAATGGCTATTGTGTTTGATTGAAATACGTCAAATTTTTTATGAAAATAAATATTATTATAAATACCCCAAGCATTATTGATGAACTAGTGTTTTAAAATGTACACGTAAAATTATTTAATTCTTTTCGGAACAGCAACCTTTGGTGGGACTTTACGTCTCATAATATGGCACGAGCTTCCTACACTACTCCTTCGATTTATGGGTGGATTATATCTTAGGTCATCATCAGCTGAAACGCTCTGGCATCTCTCTATATCTTGATGTTCACATACTGTCACATCCTTTTGTCCTGTGCAAGTGATGGCGTCGAGTGTTTTAGTCTAATAGGGTGGTCGATCAGTGCTAGATCGCTGATAGCATATTTTATAGTGAATTTTTCTTCTTCCCCTTTTTTCTCCTTCTTCTTCATCATTATCATCTCATCATCATTATAATCCTCTTCCTCCTCCTCCTCATCATCATCATTATCATCATCATCATCATCATCAACATCATCATTAGCATCATCATCATCAGCATCATCACTGCTAAGAGGGGCTTGGTGAGAAAATTTTAAGTTACCAAGTCGGACCAACGTTACCCTTCAGTGTGATCCAGGCTAAAATGATAAGAACGAATTACAGCCTTCGGTTACAGTTTGTGATGGATTCAGTTTGAATCAGGCTTAAAGCAGAGGTTTGACGTTTCTGGTTGTCAATGCCTTCTTAAAATGCATTTTAGTAAACCTAGTTCATATATTGTTGGCTATATGCAAAAGTAGATCAGCTAAAAGGTAAATCTAGCTCATTATATTGTTGGCTACATGCAAAAGTAGATCAGCTAAAATGTAAATGTAGCTAATATATTGTTGGATACAGGCAAACGTAGATATCTCCTATAGCTGCTAAAATGTAAATCTAGCTCATATATTGTTTACTACATGCAGAAGTAGATCAGCTAAAATGTAAATCTAGCTCATATATTGTTTACTAC
>BMAT01006870.1:30615-40824 GCA_019649035.1 Elysia marginata
AAAAAAAACTGAGTAAAACTCGTAAAAACTGCTGTAGTTTTTCAATAATGGGTAGCCTAAAACCTCCTTCCACAATTATCCCATAAAACATGCATACTTTTAGAATTATAAACTTCTATCGGAGTGAATCAGTATGTCCTCAACGTGAAGGGAGCTGTAACTATAACGGCTTTTACCTTTACAAGGGTAAAATTGTATCTTTTTTCTTTCACATTAGTTAAGATAGATAATTTCTCTATACCATAGACCCAATTTAAAGTGCTTTGGGGGAGTTTAATTTTTTCACCTCAATGTCCATGTTTCATGGACCAACTTTTGGGAATGCCTCTGGAATTTTTTCCGCCTTCTTCTATCCATGTTGTTCTGGCTCGAACTATTGCTTTTTTTGTTTTGGCCATTATAGCAATTTCTAATTTCTTTTTCAAGTCTTTAAGTTTTTTAGAAAGTCTTCTTTGCCAGGGTCGTTCTCAACTTCTTTTGATACATTTTGTAAATCTTTCTCGGTGGTGTTAGTGTCTGTTAGTTTTTCGATATTGGTTTTTCTGCTATATTCTGCACATTCCACGCGTATTGATGCCTTCAAAAGCCCATTTTGTGCGATGGTCCAGACCATTTTCTTTGGTAAAGTCTTCGATAAACGAGTTCATAAATTTTAAGAATTTTGCGTCGACTAGAAGAGATGCATTGAAATGCCATCTGCCAGGCGCCCTCGGAAATTCGTCGTACTTAAACTCTGCCACTACCCCTCTATGGTCTGTTGCTATGAAATCTTTTATTTCCGAGTTCGTCACTAGGGTTAAGAGGTTTCTATCACATAGTATGTAGTCTAGCCATCTAGCTACGAATGGATTCTTTCTAGTCCACGTAAGCTCTCATGCATCTTTATTCATAAATCTCCAACTATCAATTAATCCCCATGTTCCCACGAGGTTGTTGAAATTTAAGACCTCTCTTTCATTATGCGGTACGCCCGCAATATTATCTAATTTGTTGTTAAGGAGCATATTCAAGTCGCCACACGCGACCGTGTTGTTTGGTTCAATGTCACCAAGCGTATTGTTCAGAGTTTCTAAGAAAGCTTGCCGTTCGTCTGCCCTGGCGGGCCCATAGATATTTAGTACGTTTAAAGTTTTTCCATGCAGACTAAGATTAGCACCTACGCAGCGCTCGTTATAAACCGTTCTACTTCTTTAGCCTGGAAGTTTCTCTTTATTAATATGAGGGTGAGTCAAAAAGTAATGCCTTTTCGTGGGCTGTGGGGGAACGTTTAGTTGAAAATATATCAAAATGCATAGAGATGAAGCTTATCTTATGGGGATTAAATTTCAATTTCTCAACATAGTCACCGCCTCTCTCCAAAGCGACATTCCATAGCTTTACAAGGGCACGTATTCCAGCCTCGTAAAATTGTATTGGTTGCTCTTTCAGCCACATCTTGACTGCACTTTTCACTTCTTCATCATTCTCATAGTGTTTGCCTCTCAAAGCATGTTTCATGGGGCCGAAAAGGTGATAGTCAGAGGGAGCCAAATCAGGCGAGTACGATAGATGTGGTAGAGTAGTCCACCCAAACGAGGCGATTGTCTCCCTTGTTCTGATGCTTGTGTGGGTTCAAACATTGTCCTGCAATAAGAGGACATTTCCAATCTTCATGTCAGGTATCACTTGGAGTATCCCAGCCCTAAGTCTTTACAAAAGGTCAATATAAGCGCCAGAGTTGACTGTTTCTCCTCTTGACAAGAAGTCAACAAAAATGACCATTTGGGTGTCCCAAAAGGCAGTTGCCATGATTTTTCCAGCGGACTTTACTGACTTGAACTTTTTCGTATTACATTTTCCTGCACTTCGTCAGTGCCGTTAGCGTCATAAATGCGCTTCACCCACTTTTAAACATTGCTGTAATCTAAAGTGTCGTCCTTAAAACATTTTCAATCGTTTGTGTATGTTTACGGGTGTTTCTCCTTCACAAACCAGGAGTTCAACTCTTTGTTTTAAAGGAGTGTCCATGGAGGCAGCCGCTTTGAGCTGTGCTCAGAAAAACATGGAATAAAATAAAATGAAAAAATTATACCAGTGTTTAGCTATTATGTTAAGCTACAACTGTGCAAATTTTGGAGTATTTATATAAAAACATTCGGAGCCAGAGCAAAAAGGCATTACTTTTTGACCCACTCTCGTCTGATTTGTGATTTACTTTTGTTGTTGTTTGAATAATAACAGAAATCGTCATCCCATTCCTTTTTCCATTTTGCGGCTGCATTGTCTGTTATGTATGTCTGTTGAAGACTTAATAATGATATCATAGTCTCTAAATTGTTTGAAAAGCTGCCGACGCTTTAGCTGCCTATGCAGACCTCGACAATAAAGGGTGAGAATCTTTATTTCGATAGCCGCATATCGACAACTCTACTAGAGCAAAAAGAAAGTGAAATAGGGGAGCTTACTGTGATCACTTCGGTGTATACAACAGTTATGTCGAAATTTTTTCGGTTACCGGTGTAGGCCAAGTATGTGAAAGATTAAGGCTAAACCAAACAAAAGCTATTAACCTTTTTTTCTTGTTAATATTTTACCAGCTTAAAAAAGAAGGGTGGATGTTAAGATCGCTAGTGTTAAGGGGTTGTCCATTATACTCTTTGGATCAAATTTCCACAGAGGTCCACAGAGGTCTTATTCCCACACAGATCTACTCCGTGTCACAACTTGACCCTAATTACCGAGAAAGCCAAGGAAAAATAACTCTATGAACAAGTGTATTTATACACAGAATTAGGGAGTTGTGTCCCTTGATCAAGAGAGGCATGGTTCATTGTGAGGGTAAATAACTTGGAAAAGGATTTGGGAAATCTTACTGAAAGTAGGCCTACGAAGTAATCAGTCATTATAGACTCAGCACATTATCACAATCAATAGCAGGCTTATCTATATAATTTCGTTTGATCACTATTAAGCAATGTCATCGCAGTGTGCAATTTACAAAAAAAAACAAAAAAAAAAAACATCATTATGAAAAGCACATTGATGCTTGTTTTCTTATAATTGATACTTTTTATCATCTTTACCATCAACCTTGTACAGTTACATTCTCAAACTATAAACAAGACAACAGGATAAATAAAATCTTTTAAGTCTTACAAGCAAGACAACACAGCTTTTTAAAAGGATATTAATACTGGTGTTTTATTTGAAAAAAGAAGTATGCCTACTGGGTGATGTAAAAAGAACAGAGTTAATAACGGAGAAGGCAATTTAGATTTAAAAAAAATTGCAAAAATGGTGAATGATTAAAGAAAAAAACCAGAGCCAACAACCGAGACAGAAATACTTTGGTCCAGAGGCAAACACTCAGTTTTTGGACCTAGAGGTCCAGTGTTCGAGACATGGGTTCTGCTTGTCTACATTTATGCCTACTAATTGAGAAGGGTTTTTTACACACATTTCTTCATAGAACTCAGGGGTTAATTAAGAACGGACCCAGTTTTATGGGCTGTGAAACATCTTGTCAGAGTGCTAGAGTGATGCGCTGTTACGGCTGTTCCTCTGTGAGTTCAGAGGGTAATTTGATTGGGAATGGCCTGTTGAGAAATCTATGTAGAGCGCTAAGAACATTAGTGGATTAGGCGTTTTATAAAAATACATTTACGTTTCAACTTTAAATACTTTAGATTAATATTATCTTCAGGTACTTTAATGTTAGGCAGGCTTTATGCTACCAGCATTTTATAATAGGGGTTTTCTGAACTGGTTACTAAAACAATTAGTACAGGGTAGGATTTACATGTGGTAATACTAAGTTATGTAACTGGGGTTGAATAAGTTTTTGTAATGGATAGACTTAACACAGAACTTTTTATAAAGGAACACTGAAATAATAATATTTATGATATTAATGACAATAACACATAATTTGATGTAGGGTATAAGCATCACATTTTTGTGATTTTACATCCTGTCAGCTCATATCAATTGTTTTCAAGAAAAAAATCTGAAACTCTTTATTGCGTGCTGCCTTACCCCAAAATATTTTAAGATTTTTAAAGAAATTGAAAGAGAAGAAAAACAGTTGCAAAAAGAGAGGTATGGTGTACACTTGGAATGAGATCGATGGTACATTTCCGTTAGAAAGATCAATTATTTAATAGAATTTACAGATACTAAAAGGAAGAATGGCATCTTGAGGGATCTCTCAATTCGTAGGACAGTCTAACATTACTCTACAGGTCCTGGGTTTGATCCCACATGCAGGACATTTTATTCAATGCTCTCTGCTCACCCAGTTAAAAATTGGGTATCTCAGTTTCTTTTAAAGGGATGTTAATCTTTAACTTCAGCTTTTTTTTGTTCATAAGTTAGAGACTTCAACTGAATTTTCAAAATTTATTAAAAATTGGGTATCTCAGTTTCTTTTAAAGGGATGTTAATCTTTAACTTCAGCTTTTTTTTCTTCATAAGTTAGAGACTTCAACTGAATTTTCAAAATTTATTAAGAAAATCTCAAGCCATAAATCAACACATGTTTCCAAGCAATATCTCAGATGTCTGTATAAAACATAATAAAGCTCAACTCCTGCTCCTTAGGCCTATTATTGAATTGTTATTCTCTATGTTTCTCTATAGACCTATTTAAAAGTTGTGAAAATCTTAAAATCGTATTTCTTAAAAAAATTGTAGTATGATACGTAAAAAAAGACTTCAACCTTGCATCAGGTTCCAGGTTTTTCTTCATTGGTCTTTTATCAGCATCAACCATAAAAAATATTAGTTGCATTCAATGTAACTCTTTTGCCATTTTTAGAATAGAAAACTCCTAAATCAATAAAAGTTGCAATATTGATCCTCTATTTGATTTTTGTTAAAAGCAACTTTTTTAACATTTGAAAGCTCAGAAAAAATGCATTGTTAAAAGTGCCAGTGCCTTGTTTTGTCAATATTGAGAAATCTAACTCATTTGTACTAATTTAAAAGGCATACTGAATAAAAAGGATAAAAACCGAATCCTTATTTTTAACATTCGGGGCAATGATGTTAATCTGACGTTGAAAAAAAATTAATTTTGGAGAATCTTTCCTACAGCAGTTACCGAAGGAGCAGCTTAATAGTTACAAGAAACGCTACCGTTTCATTCAACGTAAACAATATTGCTAGCTTATAGAGTTATTTTTTTAGGTTTACCCTCTTCAATTAAGTTCAAGTCACCGGTGGCTCGAGCCATGGACCTCTGGGTCGAAAAACTGAATGTCTATCTGTGGACCACAACAAAATATTTCTGTCTCGGTTGTTGGCTCTGTTTTTTTTTTTAATCATTCACCACTTCTGCACTTTCTCTTTTTTTTTCAAATTGACTTCTCCGTTATTAGCCCTGTTCTTTTTAATTCACCCAGTAGGCCTACTTCTTTTGTCTATTTTTATATAAAACACCAATATTAAACACCTTTTAAAAGCTATGTTGTCTCGCTTTGTACCATATTAATTATAGTTGAGGATGTTACAAGCTTAATGGCGATTTTAAGAAAGTATCACTCAGAAGGAAAAAAGGATCAATGTGCTTTTCATAATGACTTTTTTATATGTAAATTGCACATTGCTATGATATTGCTTACTGTGATCACACGAAATTATAGAGATAGGCCTGCTAATGATTGTGATAATGTGCTATTGCTTTTTGTCTAAAATGACTGATTACGTTTAGATTTCCAGAATTCTTATCCAAGTTATTTACCCTCACAATAAACCACACCTCTTTTTAACAAGAGACACAGCACTGTAATTCTGTGAATTAAATACGCTTGATCATAGAGTTATTTTTCCTTGGCTTTCCTCGGTAATTAGATTCAAGTCGTGTCACCAGGGTTTGATGAATTTGTCACTTGATCACAGTCGTACCAGTCTACTTGGTCACTCTCGTCTGTTTGAGAGTCACCCTGTGTTTTGTTTTGAGGGCCTACCGTGTTTTGTGTGTGGCATGAGGCCCTCTGGTCAACCATGAGGTAGTATAATATCAACAGCAACTTAAAGAGTGTCATAGAGAACTTGTACAACAAGGCAACAAGTGTAGTCTTTTGTAATAACAATATCGGAGACTGGTTTAGAACAACAGTCGGGGTGCGACAAGGCTGCCTACTCTCCCCAACCCTCTTCATTATCTATTCGAAAGAATTATCACTGATGCTCTGGAGGACCACTTCGGAACAGTTAGCGTTGGTGGCAGACCTATCACCAATCTACGGTTTGCCGACAACATCGACGGACTAGCTGGAAATGTATATCAACTTGCTAGCTTGGTGGAAAAAGTGGACAAAGCCTCATCCAACTTAAGTATGGAGATTAGTGCTGAGAAAACCAAGATTATGACCAACAGCAAAGAGTCATCGAAGAAAAAAAATAATGGTAAATGTTCAAATACTTTAAAGTGTTACAAAATTCAAATATCTAGGATCAATAATCTCCGACGAAGGATCAAAGCCTGAAATACTGTCCAGAATAGCCCAGACTACAGCCGCTCTGACCAAACTTAAACCCATCTGGAACAATAAGAACATTGCTATCAGCTCTAAGATCAGACTGCTACATTCCCTGGTCATGTCAATTTTTCTCTATGCCTGTGAGTCATGGACAATGAACGCTGATACTGAAAGAAGAATCAGAGCCATGGAACTGAGGTGCTACAGAAGACTACTTGATAACTCATAAAAAGAGCTCATTACAAATGAGGAAGTGAGACGAAGAATCGAAAACTCCATTGGACCACATGTTGACATTCCGACCATCCTTCGGCAACGGAGACTGAAATGGTATGGGCACACTACTCGCTCATCTGGCTTTGCCAAGACCATCATACAGGGTACCTTAAATGGAGGCAGAAAGATAGGGAGGCAGAAGAAACGCTTGGAAAACAACATCAAATAATGGACATGACTTGAGCTGAGAAACACCTTGAGGATAGCTGAAGACAGAGAGAAATGGAAAGCTGTGGTTAGGAGATCCTCTGTGCGTCCCGAATGATTCCAAAGCTATGGGTAGGTACAAAGTACAGGAACAGGTGTTTTTGTCCCCTCTATTTTTTCCTCGTTCATTTACCGAACCTGACGTGATGTGTCTTTTAAGCACTGCCTCAGCTGATCAGGGTCGGCGTGTAGATTTTCTTAAAAAATCTTGGGTTGTTTGGTTTTGTACAAGCAAACCCCTTCCTCTTTAAATCTTGTCTGTTGTTTCTTTTTTGGCTGGGTTTTTCCGTGAGCCTTGTCTTCGCTTCGGTGACTGGTCTGACTGGTCTTACGGTTCCCGTTTCCTTACCCATGGTATTCTGTGTTGTCCCTTTTTCCGATTCGGTGACTGGACTGATTGATTCAGTTTCCTTGTTCATTCGCTGTGTTGTCTCCTGAGTAGGCAGTGCTCCCACCTTCCTCACCCCTTGCTCTCTACTCCTAGTTAAGAGTCTGTTGTTTCTTTTTTGGCTGGGTTTTTCCGTGAGCCTTGTCTTCGCTTCGGTGACTGGTCTGACTGGTCTTACGGTTCCCGTCTCCGTACCCATGGTATTCTGTGTTGTCCCTTTTTCCGGGGGGTGAGCAGTATCGCAATCGGTAGGGCGGTTGACCGCTATATGAGAGGTCCCGGGTTCGATCCCCAGTCCGGGCTAAATTTTATTTGCTCCCCTGTGCCCATCCAGCACTTGATGAGTATCTAGGTCTCTTAAGACTGGGCGAAAGTAAAGGCGGCGAGGAAAGCAATGGCAAACTACCTCACTATGCCGTGTGCCTAGAAAAAACGAGGACCCTGCTCCTTGTTCCCCTACGCTCATGTCGAGTATGGGACTACCTTTACCTACCCATTTTCCGATTGATTGATTCACTTTCCTTGTTCTTTCCTTGTGTTGTCTCCTGACCCGGCAGCGCTCCCACCTTCCTCACCCCTTGTTCTCTACTCCTAGTTAAGTCTGCAGTGTTTATGCTACCAGCTTCTGTTGCTTTTACTGAGTCAGTCATCGCAGTACTTTCTTTATCAGTCCTTTCGTTATTTTTCTTATGTTGATCTTCTCGTTCTCTGTAGAATAGAAAAGCCCTAAACTGTTCCCCGACTTTGGTTGTTGTTGTTGAGAGAAGCAAAATGGGAATATCCATATAAACAAATCGTCTTCCCGTTTTGAAACGGGTTAATTTTCTTTCGTCATCTCTATAGTGCTCCTCTCGCAGCTGAGATCTAAGTTTCACCCCGATTTTTTCAGAGCGCATTTTCAATTTCACTATTAGATAAAGATAAGGGAAGATTTCCCATGATCAATTTAGTCATTGGGTTTCATTATCACCTGTTACTATAAAAGGGTTTTTCTCAAGCACACTTATGGTTAAACCCATCTGAATCGGTAAGAACATTGCTATCAGCTCTAAGATCAGACTGTTACATTCCCTGGTCATGTCAAATTTTCTCTATGCTTGTGAGTCGTGGACAATGAACGCTGATACTGAAAGAAGAATCAGAGCCATGTAAATGAGGGGCTACAGAGGACTTCTCAGTGTCTCACATAAAGAGCATATCACAAATGAGGAAGTGAGACGAAGAATCGATAATGCCATTGGACCATATGTTGACATTCTGACCATCCTTCGGCAACGGAAACTGAAATGGTATGGGCACACTACTCGCTCACCTGGCCTTGCCAAGACTATCATGCAGGTTACCGTAAATGGAGGCTGAATGAGAGGGAGGCAGAAGAAACGCTGGGAAGACAACATCAAAGAATGGACATGACTTGAGCTGAGAAACACCTTAAGGATAGCTGAAGACAGAGAGGAACGGAAAGCTGTGGCTAGGAGATCCTCTGTGCGCCCCGAATGATCCCAAATCTAAGGGATAGGTACAAAGTACAGGAACAGGTGTTTTTGTCCCCTCTTTTCTTTTCTCCCTCAGTTACGGAACCTGACATGAGGTGTCTTTTAAGCCTTGCCTCAGCTGATCGGGGACGGCGTGTAGATTTTCTTAAAAAATCTAGGGTTGTTTGTTTTTGTACAAGCAAACTCCTTCCTCTTTAAATCTTGTCTGTTGTTTCTTTTTTGGCTGGGTTTTTCCGTGAGCCTTGTCTTCGCTTCGGTGACTGGTCTGACTGGTCTTACGGTTCCCGTCTCCGTACCCATGGTATTCTGTGTTGTCCCTTTTTCCGGGGGGTGAGCAGTATCGCAATCGGTAGGGCGGTTGACCGCTATCTGAGAGGTCCCGGGTTCGATCCCCAGTCCGGGCTAAATTTTATTTGCTCCCCTGTGCCCATCCAGCACTGGATGAGTATCTAGGTCTCTTAAGGCTCGGCGAAAGTAAAGGCGGCGAGGAAAGCAATGGCAAACTACATCACTATGCCGTGTGCCTAGAAAAAACGAGGACCCTGCTCCTTGTTCCCCTACGCTCATGTCGAGTATGGGACTACCTTTACTTACCCATTTTCCGATTGATTGATTCAGTTTCCTTGTTCTTTCCTTGTGTTGTCTCCTGACCCGGCAGCGCCCCCACCTTCCTCACCCCTTGTTCTCTACTCTTAATTAAGTCTCCAGTGTTTATGCTACCAGCTTCTGTTGCTTTTACTGTGTCAGTCATCGCAGTACTTTCTTTATCAGTCCTTTCGTTATTTTTCTTATGTTGCTCTTCTCGTTCTCTGTAGAATAGAAAAGCCCTAAACTGTTCCCCGACTTTGGTTGTTATAGAGAGAAGCAAAATGGGAATATCCATATAAACAAAATTTAATCGTCTTCCCGTTTTGAAGAACAAGTCCATAGCGGAGGAAATCCAAAATGGCTGATGGACTATAGGGACCTGTCAGCCAATCGTCTGCTGTAAGAAGTCTGCTGTAAAACCAACGCTACGTATGTGTGTTTTGACGTCTATACGTTATGGTTGTCGGGCCGCAAGGTCTCTACTAACTCACAACAACTGGGGTAGACCAACCTGACCCACATGAACTGTCACCTTTCGCCTTTTTCTTCGCCAACCTGACCCACATGAACTGTCACCTTTCGCCTTTTTCTTGGCCAATCTGACCCACATGAAGTGACACCTTTCGCCTTTTTCTTCGCCAACCTGACCCACATGATCTGTCACCTTCCGCGTCCGTGTTCGCCGACGTGACCCACATGAACTCTCACTTTTCTCGTCCGTGTTCGCCAACGTGACACACATAAACTGTCACTTTTCTCGTCCGTGTTCGCCGACGTGACCCACATGAACTCT
>BMAT01006870.1:48414-60535 GCA_019649035.1 Elysia marginata
TAAGTACCTACAAGTTATTATCATAGCTTTATGTGCAGTTTTCGTTCTCTCCAACATCATTCTTCTCCGCTCACGCTCCTTGCCCCCTTTCTCTCTCTCTTCTTCAGGGATGCCATTTGCTATTCAGTTATCAATACAAGCGCGCAATTTTCTTTTTGAACTGTTCAAAGATCTTTTTGATAATTGAACAACTTGAACTGGTACTATCTTGCATGGACTTTTTTGGTCCTCCATTCGATACAGATCTATAGGGCAACATGGATCAGCTAATCTGCTAGGGTATTGAGATTAAGTGGCTGAAATAAACGCGTTTAGTGTTGAAAACAGAATATTTATGCTTTTTTGTGGACATCCTTATTCACCAAAAGATTTACTCGAACAACCGTGATAAGTTTCTTGATTTGTGTGTGTGTGTGTGTGTTATCTTTGTTAATTGTTCTTAGAGATTTCTTTCTTTGACCTATAGAGATAATCGTATCTTAGTAAAAGCCTCTATGTATTTCTATTATGATTACCTAAATCTAATCGTATATAGTTTTATGGGTTTTTTTTCCTTGCCAACTGTTTTTGCAATAATCCACAAGACCGCTCTATTTTGAGCGACGGAGCAATATGTCTTTATATTGCCTGTGTAATAATTATCTTACTTCGAGCTTCCTTGATTCAGTTAAAAACAGACTTACTCTCGTATTGATTTCGGTTTCTTTATCTCGGTCTATAGGGTGTTTTAAGTTATGCCAAACTGCTTGGCTCGGTGCGTTCAAAACACAGATGCTATTTTAGTCTTGTTTGTCCCTTGTAGCCTACATCCTTTTATGAACCTAAACTTGTGCGGTCTAGGGCGTTGAAACGCAGAACTAACGCTCCACTGTGAGTAGATGTTACAAAGCTATGTTATATATTATAAAGATACGGACCTATTTAATCTTGAAGATGATTATCGCTTATTATATAACACCGATATCTTCAATACATAAAGTTGTGCGGTTCAGAATGTGATCACATTCAATGTTTCATTGACACTATGTGCTTATCATTGAATTTAATGAGTAAGATTCGATTCGCATTACGATAAACGACCACAAAATTAATCTTTGGATGCTAACGAATAAGGGAGGCTTATGTTTTATAAGGTGTTTCACATTCTTGAACCACATGTTTCTTTTTCTGCGGCTATTGTTTCAATGGTTTTTCCAAGCATAAAGATCAAAGCTACATTAATCTTTAACCTTTCGACACAAGCTGTGGCATTGAAACACGTCAAAACAACGGCAATCTTTCAAAACTCTATCTTGTAATGACAAAACATCTCTGCATCTATGAATAACGCTGTACACACATACACAAATAATCTAACAGACTGGCCACGTTCTCGTAAGTCGTGGCTCTTCTCGCATCGTTCACAAACCTCTTAACATTATCGCCACCACCTCACTCCCACTCTTATCTGCTTTCTCTTTTATCATCATATTCTTCTGCTGATATTCATTACGTCTAACTAATGAAAGCTATTACAATTTTGTTATAATATATTTTTTTCGCCCAGTGCCGACAACTAAAGACAAGCCTAAGAGTAGACCCACTTCAGGAGGTCGAAAGTAAGTGTGTAAGTTAAGTCTCTAATTGCACTTTATGTTTCTCAGTTAGGTTAGTATGTTACACTGCAGCTGATCTATTGAAGTCTAGCCATGCAAGAGCTTTAAATTTGCTTTTACTTTTTTTGTGCTGTCACGTTGGCGTGCGCTGCGCCGTGCGACATTGTATTGTTTCGCCTTGCTGTGTTTATCTACCACAGTTTTAACAAAAACTCATTGTTTTCTTACATAATTATTCTGTTCGTTTAGCGAGTGAGCGTCTATTTCCTGTTTTAGAAGTATTTTTCAGTGGTTGAAAGAGTACAAGGATGAAATGTTTGTGTAGATGCTAATACAGATTTTTAAAAATGTATTCTAGAAAAGTCAAAGCGATTTCGAAGAATTCGAATCTTAGTTATTGTAAATAATTACTTGTTTATGGTACACGAAACCTAAACCTTGCATTATATTATTATTATTATGCGTACTGTAATAGAAAAAGAGTGAAGAAAATTCGGAGGAGAATGCAACGTACACCATGTCGTCGAAAATTTATACTACACTATGTAGAGCCGTTCCTAAATACAACACTCAGTAAGTATAAAATTCTTTCGCTTATTCGCCTCGTCTTTTTTTTCCTGCTGATAACGAGTCATAGCATTACTGTGATGCGCAAGCCACAGTAGATATATATACGCGAACAGATAACAAAAATACAGCCGGCTCCTAAGAAAAACATCAGAAGATAACCAAGGCGCGAAGTATGATGTTCATTGTTATCGAGATCTATGTACTAATATACTTACTTATTATCCAGCGTCGTTTTTTTTTCAAACGTTTGCTGCCTGCACTGCCGTCTAGGGCGTTTTTACATCAGATAAATAGTCCTATAGGTTTTAGGTAGTGGCATAGAGTTTTGTGCTGTTATCTTTTCATGTTGTAAAAACAGGCCGCGCATGCCTTCCTTTGCATCTATTTTCTCTGATTTGTCTGAATGAAGTCTTTCAAAAAGCTGTAGGAGTTGGTTCGGAGATATGACTAAAATGTTTATTTTCAATACCTGATGGTGTCTTCTGCTTACTAACTGCATTTGGACTTGAAGTTCAGTGAGATTAGATCGTCGCGTATTTCCTTCCTAAATTTCTTTGAGGAGTCTATATTTCAGAAGGGTCTATCTTTTTCGCTATAATTGTGCGCCTAACTTTTATAGCAAGTGCAACAAGTCCAAACTTTGAAATAACGGCGTAAAAATACCAAGCGCGCAACAAAACCCAAGTAAAATGAAACTAGATAAATAATTATAACCCGATCAAGAGTAATCACTATATATATCAATGCCTTGTCAAATAAACCGATAGAGTAGCAAACTCGCTCAGAAAGGATAGGCTACCAGTCAATGGGCAAAACATTTAACTTCCGCCATGTATTAAATTGGGAGGAAAATAAAACCATGATTTCATTGCAAGTTCAACCTTACCTATGTCCTGTCAGCTATTTCAATACCGTAACAAAAACTTACCATTTCGTTAATGTCTTTGCTGCTGCTATTAATCCCAGTAAAAATAGACACGTTTAGTGGCCTGGGTGAATGTGTCGATGTCGCAATTTTCACCTTCTAAAACATTGCTAGTTTTTTTTTCTAAGAAGACATTTACATAAGCTTGAAAACGCCAAAAATCTCATAAAATTTACAAAATTTGGTAAAAAGATATCAAAGCTTTTGTTGTTTTTTCAATATAGAGAAAATGAATTTAAAAAAACGACCTTTAAAGTGCGTTTTCTGAAAAGGAAGTGGTTTGCGACTTCCGACTCATTCTCCATGGACGCGAGACATTATATGATATGTAACAATAAAAAAAAACTCGCGCAAAAAATTCAGACAAATCGAACATGCATGGCACAACTTTTATATTACAAGACAGTGATTTATGAAACAATGCGTTTTTATATGCTTCTCGGCTTTATTAAAATCGCACGATATTATCAATATTTTGTGGAGATAAACATTCCGCTGATTAGCAAATAGATAAAAAGAGGTAAACTAGATATTTGAAGACATTCTCAAATTCGAATTTGCGACATTCGATTCTTTTTTTTTTAAAAACTGAAGGCGAGACGTTTAGTGTTTTATATTTGAGACCTTAAGCACACGCACCGTGTCTCACTACGGGTACTTGAAAATCCGGAAAGCAGATTGTGGAACTATAAAAATAATGAAATGACGCGAACGTCTGTGGGTCTATTTTTAGAAACTGGTTTCATTATTTTTATAGTTTCTCAATCTGCTTTCCCGATTTTCACGTACGCGTAGTGAGACACGGTGCGTGTGCTAAAGGTCTCTATTGATAGCGATACATGACTGATTATTGAACGGGAAGAGCCAGTTTAGCTGAAAAAAAACCCCATGAAAATAGATCAGAGATAATGTTAGATCTAACTCGCTGGTGAGAATTCTCTGTGTCCTACCAAATAAAAAAAATTTAGACAACAATCACTGGCGCTGGCGTTATACGGGTACTTTAGTTTGCTGGCTTTCAGCATCTAATCTTCTTTTCTATAGTAATCTCAACATGAAATTAAAGTCATTAAAATCTTAATTTTTGCTTCAATCGATAGAAGAAAATAAAATCACAGGCAAATCATCTTGCAACTAAGTTTTAAAAAAGTCTGTGGTCGGAAAGTTTGCATTAAAAAATGTTCAACAAAGGATTTTTTTGAGTTACTAAACGTTAAAAAGTCCCATGAAATTATTTAAATTTTGTAGAATATGATTGAAATCTCGTTTGATTTAAAAGGTAGAGAAAGAAAAAGAAAAATCGACCTTTAAAAGGAGTTTTTTTTTTATCCAATTGAAATCTACGGCATTCACCTTATTGGACTGGTAGTAAAATATCAAGGCATACGTGGATCTTAATAATTTGTTTTCAGTAAAGGTGTGAGCTTTTCTCTCAGTGAAACTGAAAATTAAATACTGTCCATTGTAGTTTTACGCAAAGCTTCTAATGCTAACGAACTGCTTTATTTATAAAGAAAAAAAAATCAATGCTCCATGTGATTTTTGTGCTATTTGCCTTGCTGTTATCAGTTGACAACAAATCAATTTGTTTCGATCGTTGATAGTGCTCGGAAATAAAGACGTTTAAAAATATTTTTTTTATTTCAATGAAACAAATGTTGCTAACAGATTAACCTTATAGAAACTGATGCGACCCCAGACATGTGGTGCTTCTGTAACAGTGAATGTGTTATGTATAATGTGTAGTTAACGAAAACGTCAAAGTGTTTTCATAATTTTTTTTTCTTTTCACAAGCACCCGGTGGTTTTTTAAACTTAACGCTAAAAATAACAATCGTAAAAAACGTGACCTATGAAAATAGATGAGATTTTACGGGGAAAAAAAACCTCCTGAAGAGTCAAAATCAATGCTCATTAATTTGCCTCAGGAAAATTCCCACAAAGAGTTATTTTAATGGGGTTCTCCTACAATTTACTTTATATTTTATCGTCTCGTTTAATAATCTACATATGTTGCTTAAGGAGCCTATACGAAAACTTTGTAACTTTAAAAAGGTCTTACATAACACAACGTGTCTGGTCTGCAATCACGCAATTCAAGCAAGAAAAGATTAAATAATTATGCGCTTTCAAACACTTTTGTTCTGCACACACAAATGCGCTATATTAATCCCTTTCGGGAAGCTCAGCTTCGTTACTCAGCGTAACTGTATCGCCACTGAGCAGCGCCATAAATGCGCCGGCAGATCTGTACATTTGAAAGCCACTTTAAACCCGTATGCATTAAAAATAACTACGAATTTTTTTTTTTTTTTTGGGGGGGGGTCATTTTATTATTTTCAGGTGTACAATTTAGTTTAATTTTTAAAACAAGTTAAATCTAGACATAAAATATAAAACGTCCATTAATACACTGCAAAGAAAGAAACAAGTAGTTCATCTGGATTTCAACAAAACTATCCAAAATGTCCGTTCTCATGAGATTACCCTAAAGCTTAATGTAACTATTTCAAGTTAGTGATAGTATAACTCATCCTTATAGGTGGTTTCTTAGTAGAATGAAAGCTTTTGAACCGAGCCTTAAATCTAAGCTTTCTTTTGTTTAGGTAAAAGAAAAAAAGAAGACCCGAAGGTGAAAGGCTATGTTTCCCAATTAAAAATGTTAAATTTCAACTAAATTATGACTAGAATAAACAATTTAGAGTGTCAATACAAAATGGTGGACCTTTACGATTTCTTGACTTTTGTAAGGGGGTGTTTATACTTTTTCTAATTTCTAACCTCTTCTATTGCTATTAACAGCTTACTACATTCATGTTAAATCGCTTTAATTTCAATAGTTTTTGCTGAACGACTATAGAGAACAGTGTGTATGAAAACTTATTGTGTGTTATTTATAAAGCAACTAATTACCGTACCTACTTCCAATGAAGCAATGTGAGCATAACACTTTTTGGTTGGATATCACCCCGATATTCATCATTGTAAGATACGCTTGAATAATACATACGTTAAAATATAAAACTTACTAAAAGAATAAAAAAAAGAAAACTTGTACCTATTGTTAGCCTCAGCGACTACCAATGACACTTGGATGAAACGTTTCATTTTATTGATAATTATGTCACAAAACGTATGAATTGAACGATATCAAACACTCGTTTATGAATTTATTTTTTTTGCTTAAGTTTGAAATTTTTATTTTAAACAATAACACTCACAAGCACTGATTGTGTGATTAAAAAGCAGACAAGGAGATAAAAAGTTATGGAATTTTAATAAATTTGTCCTAAATAGCTGGCCTGTTGAGCGTTTGAAAATTCGATAAATATTTCCAAAGTTTAGGACTTTTATTGAAAATAAGATATCACATCTGTTAGAGACGACCATCACAATCTTTTAACAAATTTTTTTTCCAGGAAGCTTGTCGCCTTCACCTTGATCTCCTGCGCTATTGTGCTCCCTTATATGCTTCTTACCGGATATTCTTCAAACCCTGGGCAAGCGCCAACAAGTCCAGTAACGCTCGCCCCTCAAGGTGGTGAGGCTGAACGAGAATCTCTACAGCTTTTACGGGGAAATCTGAAGTGGCGGGAATCCCCACATAAAGCAGATGCTTTTGTACGAGAGAAATTACCTTTACGGGGACCTGGTCAACTCGACCATGGGCACCAAGAACATGTACCTGTTCTGTCTGAAGACAGTTACCTTCCGCGTGAAAAACCTGAAAGTTTTAAGCAAAAAGATTCCCGAGACAAAGAGGATAATCCATCTGAAAAGCATGGATCACCCAAAGTGGAACCATCGTTGCAAAAAGATAGCCGGACTGTCCAGAAAAATCAAGACAGCTCCAAATTATCTGGTTCCGCCAGAAAATCTTTGTCTGGCTCTTACTCCATATCCCATAGGGTGTCAGTTTCTGAAAAACAATTCGACAAACCGCAACAAGAGACGAACAAACTGCTCCATAAATCAGATCGTGTGATAACAACTGCGACTATTCCAGACTTGAAGATCGAAAAATCTCCCCGTTTGTTTGGAGAGAACAAAAAGTCCGCGGTACGCCAGGTGGTCTTCATCAAGGTCCACAAGGCTGCCAGTTCCACCATGCAGAACATCCTGCTCCGATTTGCTATGGCCAGAAATCTCAGCGTGGTGCTGCCTCGCTCCCCGCAAAGGACCTCCATCAATGAGGTAACCACATATATCAGACGGCCAAACATCATTGAGCAGCCAACAGGCCAATCTTTTGACATCCTTTGCAACCACGTCATCTACGACAAACAAGAAATCGCCAACTATATTCCGTCGAGTGCTGTGCGTGTTGCCATTCTACGAAACCCCCTGAACCAAGCTCTGTCAGCACTGGAATACTACACGAAATATTTCCCTTACGCAGGTATACGCGATGGCTATAACCGCTACAAAGATGACCCTATTAACGGCTTCCTTCAGCACCCAGAGTATTTCTGTAACTGGAAAACGAAGTTGGCCATCACGTACTGTTTTGTAAACAACAGAATGAGCATGGACTTGGGATTTGACACCAGTAAGGACTTCGAATTGTCAAAAAAGAACAAAACAAAAATAAACAACTTTATAAAAAGCCTAGACAACGATTTCGACCTAATGCTTATCTCCGACTATTTCGAAGAGTCCCTGGTGCTACTGCGGAGATACCTCAGCTGGGGATGGAAAGATATTATTTATGTGAAAATTAACGTAGCAAAGCACTCCACAGACTCCGTGTGGGCTAAAAAACCAGTAATGAACGAAACAGCCCAAAAGACATTTCACCAATGGAATATCATTGACATAGAGGTCTACGATCATTTCTTTCCGCTGTTTTTAAAGAGAATTCGAAGCGAACCTATGTTTAGTGATGAAGTAATAGCGTTTAAAGGCACTCTGAAACGCATTAATGCATTTTGTTTAGACGACAAGGAGAACAACTTGTTTAAAGTTACAAACAATGCTTGGACTGCGGAGTTTACCCTCACGAAGGATGACTGCGAGCTAATGTCAATGAAAGAACCAGCCATTGTTAAAATGGCGAGAACACGCCAGCTCGAGCGCTATGAGACCGAGGCAATCTTATGACCTGTGTTAGTTCCTTGTTTATTTAAATCGATTACTTTGTTGCTTGCCTTTTAGTAAGCATTTTCCAAGTAACATTCAATGATATCACACCGCTAATAGTAGGTTTGTCTTTTTTTTCAAATTTGCCTTTAACCCGTTATCATGCTTTTTCTGGTTGGTTTTTAGTCTTTTGGTGCTTTTTTAAATGTGTTTTCGTTTAGTCAAGCAAAGGGTAAATTGGATAGACATGCAAGAACATGCAAACTCCAGCGCTATGAGACCGAGGTAATCTTATGACCTGTGTTAGTTCCTTGTTCATTTAAATCGATTACTTTGTTGCTTGCCTTTCAGTAAGCATTTTCTAAGTAACATTCAATGATATTACACCGCTCTTAGTAGTTGTTTTTTTTTTATTTGCCTTTAACCTGTTATCATTTTATTTTTCTGTTTGGTTTTTAGTCTTTTGGTGCTTTTTTAATGTGTTTTCGTTTAGTCTAACAAAGGGTAAATTGGATCGACACGCAACATGCTTTGCTAAATTAAATGAGATGATGACAGTAATTGGATGTGAATGAGTTTGAAAGTGTTTGTTAGGAATATTAAATAATAAGTATGACAGGGCGTGTGGTTTGGTGGGTGAATGCGGAAGATTAATGGCCAAAGCAAGCTGCGATGATGTTTTATGAAAAAAAACAGCTGAAAACTTATCTTTTTAACTTTTAATTTAAGCAAAATGTGACTTCCTAGATTCTTATACAAACTTTTAGCACGCAGTTGTTTTTATATTCATTCCCTACTATTCTTTGTTTCATTGAAAATTTTATATGTAAACATGACTGTATATATATTATGTCTTTTTTTTAAGGACTCAAATAATTTCATGGCCTGTAAGTGTATTTTTATAATATGGCAGAAACTCACTGTAAATTATACACGCTGCTTTTTATATTCTCATTGTCTGTGACATTGTTCTTATCATGAAAAATGTACCTTGTTTTAAACGATCATTGTAACGCGCATTGAGCATAACAGACTGTGATGTAATAAATGCGCACAATAAATGTGATTTATTATTATTATTGTTATCATTTTAAGAGATTTACAAAAAGCGCACGGGACACACAGGGTAATGCTTTGTGTCTGTGTTTTATTCGTGTATGTTTGGGAGACTATAGAGAGCAAGTTCAACAGTGAAAGAGCAGGTACTTATTCTGATTTATTTCTGGCTTGAAATATACACGTAATGTGACCGAGAATTATACCGTTCTCTAACCGTTTATGTAACGATATGTAACTTTATCATTTTTCTATACATGTATCATTGTGCTGCTCTACTAGAATATCTGTTTTAATAAAATCTGTCAACATCTTGCTTCAAACCAATTTTCCAGCAATTTTTTGTATAAATGACTAGACAAGCTTAATAAGAGCAGTGATTTTTTCTCTTTGAGAAAGTCGAACTGACGTATGTCTCAAAATGACTCTGAAAGAGCCGCAAGCTGGAAATCTTAACTTGAGACAGTTCTTGTTAAAACATACATTAAATTTAAAGACTCGGTGTTTTAACACCACAAAAAATTGATATCATTCCGCAAAATTAAAAAAAAAAAGTTATAAACCTTTTGGGATTTGGAAGCTAAAGAAGTTATAGGTAAAAAAGTCAACATCTTGTAGTGTCTAAATAGCGCCATCCAACTCGTTCGGACTATCAGCAAAGAGAATTGAATAGCGAGCAAGAGGGAGAACTGAGCCTAACTCTCTGTGACAAGAGTGCTAACAAAAGCGTATGCGAATAGAGCCGGTAAACAAAGCACACCCCTAGTGGTTTAATGCAGGTGTGTAGTATGTGTGTTTGTACTTGCCGCTATTATTCTTTTGAATTTACCGGCTCTATTTCTGTTGCTATGCATACGCGTAGCCACCGTGTCTCGGCTCTCTTGCTCTCCAGCCTCTTTGCTATCAGCGAGGCACATAACCTGGTACACAGGCTGACTTGTACAGGACAAAGGAAAACAAGTAAATGCGCTACCACCCCACGGAGGGCCTTGCAAGCAGACATCATGATAGTTCATGGTACTTACAATAACTATAATGTTGCTCTGAACAGACCTCTTACACGCCATTGACGCTAGTCTCAAGAGCCTTGGCTTCTCATGGCCTTACTAGATCTAGTCCTAAGTGCTATGATCAGTATAACATTGTATATATCTAAGCTTTGCAAGGATACCGCTTCTCCACCAAGTAGCTGCAGTTATAAAACACGCCGGCCACGTCTTGCCACTAACATCGAACAAGTGTTTGTCACCTCCAGTGCTATAATAGAGCTGGAAGCCGCATGCTGAGACTGGGCCGTATGGTCGTGAATATGTCGTTTGTGGTGATAAACGAAGTACCGGTAGTTATAGAAATTGTAAAGAAAAGATACCGGTGTCATGGTTTTGATGTTATCTATCTATCAAAATAAATCCTATTACTGTTGCGCTAATATTCATTTCATAAAGAGAGAAAGAAAGAAAGGGAGAAAGACAGACAAACAGACAGATAGACAGACAGAGAAAGAGACACAGAGAGAGACATACATACAGACAGTGACAGAGAGACAGAGAGAGATACAGAGAGATACACACCAAAAGTGAGTCACACATACAGATAGGGAGAGAGAGAGAGAGAGAGAGAGAGAGAGAGAGAGAGAGAGAGAGAGAGAGAGGCTAAAACAACAACTCTAACTGTTCGTTTTGTTTCAAGATTTACCTGGCACGTTTTCTGACTTTGCAAGAAATTTTTTGAAACGTTTCGTGCGTCAGCTTGTCATTGAGGTTTGATGCTCGGTGTCTCTACAGGAACAAAGAGACCCGTTTTTCCTAGTTCGTTGGTAGGTTTTTTTTAATAAAATAAGTTTCAAAACACTACAAAGGTTAATTAAGACCATTTCCTCAGCCCACTCGTTCACTGCAATTCGATGCTCCAGTCACTGCCAGGCACAGCTCTCTTACAGCCAAGGAGTTCAAATGCTTTTTAAATACATTACTTTAAAAATGCAACCGTAATCTTTTTTTTTACTTTCGTTTTTTTTATTTTGAAAAAAATTACTCAAGTGCATTATATTTGTTTGATTTATACAATAAATAAAATATACAAAAAACACATTTAAAAACATCAAAGGCGTTGCCTTTATTTTGGAAAAAAAAACTTAAGTGGAGTCAAGAAGACCACACTACAAGTCCGTCCCTCAAAAATACACACTTAAAGTCCACTGCAGCCGAACCCTTGAAAATGTACATAGGATGAACAATTAAGGCTGTGACAAAAGATTTTATAATGTCGGACAGGTTAATGTAAGAAATAACATAGATAATAACAGTACAGTGATAATGATACAATGTTATGATCTGTTTTTTGGCGCCACTATATTTTGTCATAAATATTAAATTGATTGACCAAAAAATGAATATAGGAAAGATCGGTCTCAGAATCAGCCGGTTGGGATGTAACACAAAAAACTGCATAGTTTTAGTCTTGGTTTTATGTCATTTCGTTTGCTCTGTAAGTTCTTTTTCGATAAAGCTTACATTAGCACACGATGACTTTAGCGTAAAGATCTTTCTCAAGTGGTCTTATTTTATCTCTGCTATCCCTTAAATTCTTTTTTTTTCTGCATAAAAATGAGAGGATGGCGACCTTCTATCACGGCCTCACTTACTCGTGACCTAATTGTACAATGAAAGAGTGGCAGGTTTTTTTTAGCAGCTTGGAATCTTTGATATTTTATGTACATATAGATCTTGTCTCGTTTATACTATCACGATATGTTATAGATATTTCCATTTTTTCGCTTTATAATGGCATTAGATAAAAAAAATCCATTAATATGACTTAACCATCTGTGTATAAAATCTAGTTAGACTAGACTTATAAGTGGATTACACGTACAAACTTCTAACCAACATTATCG
>BMAT01006870.1:67889-78154 GCA_019649035.1 Elysia marginata
CTCCTTTTACAACATCGATTTTAGACTCAGATAGTCCACAAAAGTTAAAATGAAACGGTAGTAACGATTCCCAAGTAAACATTTTTTAACTGACTCTGCCACTTCACTTTTTAATTTGAAAAAAAAGAAACAGTCGCAGAGCTTTTTTTCATCGCCCGGTGTTTTTGCCTTACCAATATTTTATATTTCAAACTCATGTCTTTTCACCGTGCAATGGGAATAGCTGTAGATATACTATGGCAAAGAGAATCGGAATTCTGTAATCAGCTGCACGCAAAAACGCCTTACGACATATTCCTCAAACACCGCATGTCGGAAAGCCATTTTACACCAAGGGGGCATTATTAATATTATGGGTCAATGTCTGTGCAGTTTTATGATACAGTGTTCACTACTTTGTTTAAACAAAGGGATATAAACTTGTACGGTAGGTCATAAAAGCGGTACTTATTTAGTTTTTTGTATTCTTTCCCTTAGACTGCTCACCACAACCTAGTAGTTTATCTGTCCTTGGAAACACTTAAAATATGCTCAAAAGAATTTCAGGGCCACCAATAATATCGATTCAGTGCCAGTCAAACGGCTGCAGGGCCACCAATTATATCGATTCCGTGCCAGTCAAACGGCTGCAGGGCCACCAATAATATCGATTCAGTGCCAGTCAAACGGCTGCAGGGCCACCAATTATATCGATTCAGTGCAAGTCAAACGACTGGAGGATGATCTTGTGAATGGTGGCGAGTTTCTGTGCACATTATAATCAGTGTGTTGATATCTTTACATTTATCATAAGAGTTCATTTTCATAGCCACCTAAAAACGATTAGTGATTGGTAAAAAACCAAGCAAATTTTTTATATTTGTTGGTTCACGTTGCTCACACAACTGAGCGATGTGCCTGGTAAACAGTGAGACTCTCGTTACATATTTTAGTTTCTGTCTGATTGAAACGTCAAGTCGATCTTTATTCCTCTTCCCTTTTATTTGAGCATTGAAAGTTGACCATGTAAGCCTATGCTGTTAAGACAAGAGGTGACCTCCAACTTTTGCTGAGCAGTAAATTGGAAGTCGAGTCCACATCAGCATGCCGACCCGTTGGTTAGCACGACACCAGAAACGAGGTGGCACAAAATGAATAAATAGGAATAAATAAGAAAAATATGCGTCTGATCAGGCTGCAATCATTTCATATCAACAATATCTTTTGAAAACAGCAAAAGTGGTAGTTTTCCTCTTCACAATAGTTATATCTTCAATATTTTAATTAATTTCATAATTTGCATTTGGTATATTATATGCCGTTAACGACCAGAAAACAAAATTATTGAAGGGCTATCGCTCAAAGTGTTATCGTTTTCATTTCTTCTATCTCCTACAAAACAGTGCAAAAGCAATTAATTTTCATCCAGATAAAAAAGTAGGTTGCATGAAACTTACGTTTTACTAATAAAAAAGTATCCATTACACTAGCGGCGTTACGAGGTCAGGGGTTTCCTAAACTTGATGGCTTGAGTGGAGATCATGACAAATGTAAACTGAGTAGATGCCTCATACCGCGTCCCGATTCGGAGATACAAGATTATAAATTGCCAAGAGGATTTGAAAGGAACTACATTTTTTTCCGCTCCTAGCTCATTAACTTGAACAAGTTCGAAACAAACTTCTCGATTTTTTTCAAGCATTGAACACAATGGTTCTGACCTAAATCTACCTGTTGGTGCGGCATTGTGTATCGAAAGTGGTTTAAGAAGTTGCGCAACATTTTTTCACCGATCCTGCTATACAAAAGGTGCGCATTCTGCAAGAAGGAATGCGGAAGAGATTGTTTTGCCCAAGTTGTTACGTGGATTTAGGTCAGAATCATTGCATCCACTATCACTAGATGTATATTGACCCTGTAATGTGAAAACGTGTATCAAAACGACGCTATTCAAAACGATAAGTCAAATTTATCAAAACTATGTAGTATGGATACGACAAATCGTAATCTGAGGCGACTTATTCTCGATGGGGAAATTCATCAATATGTCTATCTTTATTGCGGTTCTTCGCATGATGGGTAAAACTGATGGAGAAATTCTGTGTAGGCTAACTCACTCAACGTTGTAATTTTCACAAAGGAAGATTCATTGCTAACACCCGGTACATTTCTCGATTCCTTAAAGAAGTAACTACACGAAATTAACTACATTGCATATAACACATTATATATACATTATACAATGTATTTAATTTATCATACGCAATGCATTTAATTCCGCCTTAAAGAAGTAACTGCACGAAATTAAATACATTGCATATAACACATTATATATACATTATACAATGTATTTAATTTATCATACGCAATGCATTTAATTCCGTGTAGTTACTTCTTTCAGGAATCGATTATTTTTCAAGCTCCATCCGTCTTCAAAATAGCCCTAGCCTACCTGCTCTGCCCGCCGTAAGCTTAAGAAATCTTACTTAGAGCCACAACTTTTCTGTTTCTAAAAAATGACAATATACTGGGGTTTTTTTTTCAAACACTCATAATCAAACTTGTCCTCGCCATAAATTGTTTTCCGTGCACTGGTTTAAAAGACTTTCTTTTTCTATGCCTCTGAATATTTTACGGGAATATGCGGACTCAAGTTATTTACTTATTTATAATGCACTTTTCATACTTTTAAATAAATTGTAAAATTAGAAGATGTTCATGATTTTTTTCCCTTAAGGCGACTAAGATAAAAATATTGAAACTTAGAAAAAAATGGCTAATCATCGCATTAAAAACAATAGAAAGCATGTCTTTTATATTGAATAATTTAGACTTAATTGCACAATTAAGAAAACGTGAATTGTGTTGAGAAACAACGAAAATATGATAGGACCAGAGCTTTTTTTTCTTAGGAAGCGGTTTTCAATTTAGGAATTCTATGAAGCAATCGCAGCGATACAGGTATCTTTATGAATTGTAAAATTCCTGTCTTTGTGCAACATCAGCAGGCTATGTAGCTAGCAAAAACTCACTTGTGGTGGCACAAACCTCGGTAGTGTGGCAGCTCTGTCGAGGTGCATTACAAGTTAGTTTACCATGAGCGTTCATCAAGACAGAAATGGCTAAATAATAAATAGCTCGGCTTGTTCTATACTTGTAGGTCTACAATTGATGCAACCAGGCGGAATTAGGCCTAAGTCAATTACATTAATTTTGATTTAAGAGCCCTTCAAAAAGTAAATTTCTATATATCAAACCCTTTCGGTTGTCTTTGAAGACAGACATAAATTAGAGTTATAATTAATTCAAACCCCTCAGCAGCTTGGAATAGACTTTTCCTTAATGCTGACCCAGTATGTGAATATTCTGACTTGTTCTTGATTTAGCCTCGTTGCCTTACTATCGCTTTTCTCAATCTAAGGACCTTCGATGACAAGGATATTACCTAAAAGTGAAAATGACTCAACTATAAACTTGAGCTTCAAAAAAATAGAATAAACAAAAGCGTTTACACCAGAGGTCAGCGTGAAAACTAGGAAAAGCGTCGGGATCTAGACCTACCATGAATTGAATTAAACTGGAATAAATCGCCGCTCCCTCCGTATCCAACCCTGACTAAATGTTTATTTGAAAAAAAAAATACGTGAAAACGCTCCTTTTGACTTAAATAGCTTTTTTACACAAGGAGTTCGCTAAATTTGATTACAATACGTCGGTTACAAACAGGAAATGGCATTTATTTGTTTTAAATGAAAAATTTTGCCATTTTGATATGCGCATCAGAAAGAATAAGTACTATGATTGTTGACAGTTTAAAGAAATGTTACTCTTTGCTAGCCAATAAATCTGGAGGCGAGCAATTTATGATCGAGCCGATTCTATTTTGATGGACACAGCCATAGTCAAGGGTTAGTAATAATTTTTAAAAAATAATGTAATAAACATATGCCTCGTTTATAAATCACCGATATGGCTTTACATTTTGCACCAATGAAATCAATTCATTCTTAGCAAAATGTTACCGAATTTAATAATGTGTGTACATTAAATGCAGAACACGCACCCTATAAGTTTTCACTAGTTCGAATCCTGCACCGTTCATGGTTTAGTTTGCATTCCCATTTTTCTACCATACCAAAAATTAAGCATTTAAAAGAGTTTAATAGTGTTGCATGCAACACAATACAGTCCAGGTGAAACAATAATTACTTATCCACATATCACAAACTTTCTCTAATTTCAACAGAAACTGCCATTCGCTCAAAACAACACAAAAAATGTAATGTATGGCACAATTCTGAACACAGTGATAATAACATAAACACAGCGAGCCACCTTTTTGCTTTATGCACTTCAGGAGCTTTGAAAAAAAAACCATTAGTTTTATTACATCCGAGAATAAAATAAACATAATCATAAGTAGTCAACCATAAGGCAAAAAATGCGGCCATTATAAATGTAAGCTTCTTTGCTTTTTTCATAACCCTGTAGGACACCCACGCTGCTTTTAAAGGATGACATATTGAAAAGAAGACCTTCTGTAGGCATGCTGTCGTCCATTAAGATAATATTCGATATAGTACAGTCGAATCGCCAGCTATTTTAATTTAACTATAGCGTATGGTACAACATGATTGTCCACTCTTTAAAACAACGGATGTTCGGCTATATATTATGACTTTAACAATGAAGAATACCAGGCTATATTCCCTCCGTGAATGTTAGTCAAGGCGAGGGATTTAAAACAAACATCATGCATTGCCTCTGATGTCGAAATCCCACAACGATACGAAGTTGGTGAGATTGCTTCTTTTAATTTCTCGGTTGCTTCGTGTTTGCTTTATCGAAATTTCAGTTTATTTTCGGAGAATGAAAAGGCGCTCCTCTTAATCTTAACATGGAATTTGAAAATATAATATTCTACTCGATTTCGAATTGCGACAATAATTGTTCAGTAATATTCTCTTTGAGTGATATTGTTCATCCATTAGTTTCATAGATATTTAAGGAAAACATAAAAATACACCGTACCGGTACAAGATATTTTTTTAATATTTCCATCAAGTAATATTCTTTTTGAATGATGAGATAAGATAAGATACGATAAGATAATTTTATTTGTCCCTTTTCAAGGAAATTTGTTTTGACAGCATCAACATAGTTTTACATAAATTACATTGTTACATACATAATACATTGATTACGTCATCAACACTGGGTTTATACATAACACTATATTACGTATATAATTTTGCATGTAATCTTATTTTTATAGCACGAAATAATGCATTTTGCTTATTGCTTAATGAAATACATTATAATTAGTCACAATAATGATCTTAATGATTGAGAGTTATTTTCATTGTCGATGATGATTTTTTTTTAGTTTGTCCCAGCGCATAGCTTACTGGAGAAGAAGGATACTGCCAGGCACAAATGACCGCCTGTATCTTTCCGTCCTAGCTGTCTTAGAGAGCAGCCTTCCGGTCCTTTCGGACCTTGTGTATTCTGCATTTACGGGGTGGTCGGCGTTGTTAAGGATGCCTTTGACTATTCTTCTACACGATTTTCTTTATCTCATTTGTAGAATCAAACTCAGAACATGTCATTTTAGATGCCTTTCGTATAAGTCGATCTAATCTCTCCTCATCCCTGACAGTGATGTTTCCGCCCCAGCAAGTTATTCCAAAGCTGATGACACTTTTATCTGTGGCTGTATAAAATATTGCGAGTATTTTATTACAAATATTGAAGGATCTCAATTTCCTCAGAAAATTAAGTCGCTAATTGACTTTTTTACTTACATTTTTTGTGTGTTCATGCCAATTTAATTTATCATCAATTGTTATTCCTAGATATTTGTAATGATGTACAATTTCAACTTCTTCATCCTCGATGGTAATAGGATCAATGGAATTTTTTATCATCCGGAAATCAAAAATGACTTCTTTCGTTTTATTTACATTCAAAAGCAAAAAAATTATCCTTGCACCACGCAGTAAAATCTTGTATACATTTCCGGTAATGTTTCTCGTCGGATGTTATGAGGCCTTGAATTACAGAGTCTCCCACAGATTTCAGTAATTTAGTGCCATTATCAGTGCATATAAAGTCGTAAGTATAGATGGTGTATAAGACAGGAGAGAGCACGCATCCTTGTGGCGCGCCTGAATTTGTTTTTTTAAAGGTTCTTGACATGACATCCTGCAAAACTACAAACTGATTCCGGTTGGTTCAGAAATCAAAAATCCACGCTATAGTATGTTTAGAGACATTCAGGGCGCTCAGCTTGCGAACCATAATGTGGGCTGTACAGTGTTAAAGGCTGAAGAAAAATAAATGAAAAGGGTGCGTACGTAGGTCTTTGTTTTGTCTAGATGTTTCAATATATTGTTTAAACGGCGTTTTCAACATTACTTTTAGATTTGTACGCAAATTGGAATGGATCAAGTTTGTGTTGCTCACCTCCGACAGTGGCTCACGTAATATTAGTCTCTCAAAACATTTAAACACAACGGAGGCGACGGGTCGCAGATCATTTAATTGTTTCACTGGTGACTTTTTAGGCACGGGAACTATTTTCGAAAGATATCGTGAAGATATTCATGAAGATAAGTTTCTTAGATCCTCAAAAAAACGATAATAATAATAATATTAATAATAATCAAGAAGAAGAAGAAGAAGAAGAAGAAGAAGAAGAAGAAGAAGTAGTAGAATTATAATAATTATACCGTACTATATATTTTAAAAGATTTTCCCTCGTCCAGTAATAATTATTCTCTTTGAATGATGTTGTTCGTCCATGAGTTTCATAGATCCTCCAGAAATATAGTACTATACCGTGCAAGATATTTTAAAAGACTTTCCAAGTAACGGCCTAAGATAGGTATTTTTTCTTCGATTGATTGATTATCACATTACATCTTCAAAAATCTTTAAAAAAAGTGAGATAGCCTCAAATATTGATAAAGATTTTTTTTTAAACTCTGTCCTTTGAGTTACTAGTTGCACTAACCGTTTCGTGCTTCTAATATGTTCGATAACACGTCGTACTAGACGATTCTGTGTCCTGACGTTCTTGCTATGACGTCGTACTAGACGATTCTGTGTCCTGACGTTCTTGCTATGACGTGTTAGCCGATTCCGTCTTCGGACGTTCTTGTCATGACGTCGTGCCATCCGCTTTGTCTCCTGATATGTTTGCTAGCAAGTCGTGCCAGCCGCTTTGTCTCCTGATATTTTTGCTAACAGGTCGTGGTAACCGTTTCATTCCTATGATTTTTTCCTTCACCGCTTGTGCTAGCTGTCTCCTTCTTCCGAGTTGCGTTTACCAAGAACTTTTTACCACACATAAGTATATCAAAGAAATTTTCTCTAACCAGGGTGAATATTATTAGTCCTATCAAACCAAGGCCTCCGAATGCGCTAGCCCCAATCGCTACAGCTGTCATAGCAGGTTGCATACATGTCGATGCCATTGCATTTTGTACCTTGTAGTAGTTTAAGCATTCGTCTCCGACTACTTGACAAAGCTTTAAACCTGGACCAAGATGGTCAAGGACAACAAGCTTAGAATAGTTCGCGCAAACACTTTCACTAATTTTAGAGAAAGTTTTGGTGCAAGGTTCTGCCTGATAGCAAGAGTTTTCCTTCTTGTTCAAATCCGGACCTATCCTGTCTGCTTGAGATGAGTCAAAAACAGAGAAAACGTGCTGAGAGTTGGTATACTTTAAGATAACCCTACAGGAGTACACGTTCGGTGACTTACAAAAAGTGTCTTTGACATCTTTTGTTGTAGATCCGTTCTTGAAATAAACGCGAACCGTCAGCTTTGCTGAATTGCTTTTGAAAGAGCTTTCTATCTCGGTAAAAATTTCATCATAGGATATTGTGTGATTTCTCGCAGATGACAATGTTGCCATAAATATCGAACTTTGTGTCTCGACACCCGATCTTTTGGCCTGAAGAGAATTTTCGTTATCGAATTTTTCAGCTAGTATCGACACAGCAGCGATAACTCTAGAACCCCTTAAATCTGCTTCTGGGCAAACCATGTGTCGGCTTGAGTTGGCCAGGGACGAGTAATGTGTTTCTCGTCCACGTGTTAGAGCGGCATGTACCTGTCGACCAACAGAAACAGAGACTATGGATTCTTTAGCTCCATTTTGTTGACGGCGACGACGTCTAGGGTCAAAAGTAAGCGGAAACTCTGTTGTGCCATATTGAGGTTCAGTTTTTGTCTTTAAAGATAAAACTTCCACATTGCATGTGATAGTTGCGCAAGCTTCATCGAGTTGGGTGTCTGGCGAAAAGAAACGTTTAGATATATATAAGATACAATGTATACTATAAAGGAAATTACACGCAAAATTCGATTTGGAAAAATTATCAGACGGCGCCTAGTTTTGCAGGAAAAAAAAGAAACAGATCATAAACACACACCACACATAAGGTGTTTAAGACAGCGGGAAATCATCCCCAACTTTGTCCACATTTGAATACCGGTACATCGGATCTATTATAAGCGAAGACGGATATAAATATGAAATCGGCCTACTGGGCAGAATATCTCACATCACAATTGCGCTGACCATACTAAAGCAAACCTGAAAGGAAAAAAGTATCTCACTCAGCTCCAGGTCAACTTAATTAAGGACAATGAATTCACTGGTCACACCTGTGCCTCTTGAAGTTGAAGCATCTGAGATGTGGGCGCTTATGCTTAGAGACAAGCTGGGAATGCGATTTCAAGAGAGAATTAGAGTAGCCGTTCTTGGCTGAAAGGCAGCCAAGGCGTAAGCGCATTTTTTCTTCTAGTTTTCATTGTTTTGTTTCCTTCGAACTACTTAGTTTTGCCTTGATAATTTATCATTTTTCACTTGTAAAATTTAAAACAATAAACCATCTTACTTTTGTAAGTCGAACACTTCAACAGCCAAAGCAATATTTTTTGTTTTTTCCACTGTTTTGAAAGCCTAAATTCTCTATATAACTATGGTTATGGCATATTGGCTCTGTAGGCCTACTTCGTGCTTTTAATGTTTCACTCATATTTTTTTTTTGTTAAACTAAAAGCTTAATGCCTACTTCAGCCATTTTGTTTGGAGTGGAAGAGAAAAGGGAATATTATAAGCGACTGATTGCAGCTATTCAAACAAACCGTTGCATGTCGGTAGGCCCTATTCTTTACTTATGAGAATGGTCCCACACTGGTTTCATTTAGAGCTATCTCGATCGTATCAGTTGGCTCTGCATTAGCAAAGCAAAATAAAATGGCTACATTTTGGCGTTTAAAGGGAAAAATCTATTGTAGGCTTAGATCTACCTTTGAAGGGAAAAAAACTTAAACTTTATTGTTAAAAACCTTCCAGTTTCTAGATCTATAATTATGTTATGATAAACATTTTGCATGTTGGCCTAAAAAATTAGCAGCTTGTTTTAGTCTTAGCGAAAATAGATTTTTCAACGTTGTCTATAACGTATCTAGCGATTTTTCTTCCTTATCCATTAAAGACATATTAATTTTATTAACTGTGTTCTTGTTATGTATACCAGCAACGTGTCACTAAAGTAGGGAAGACCTGTCTAACAATAGGTGTTGTTTATTACTTATTTTATAATTATATCAATTTTATATATATTAATGTACAATACACAACAAATACTTTAAATAAAAGCAAAGATAAAAAGAGAAGCCGCAGGTTGCCGCAGTTAACGTTAAAAAAGACCACGTAGCTTAGATAAATTGAGTGTCTGTTAGCAAAATATGTTTAAAAAATATTAAAAATCTTCGCAATTTTTCTTGGAATAGATCAAGGTAATTACACTTTAAATTATAAGCCTCAGTGGATTTTAAAAAAGCAGTTTTCTGTTGTTGATAACGCTGAGAAAACATTGTTTTTTAATGTCCTGTGTTGGACGCGACCTTTCAAACAGGAACAATAACTCTTGTTTTCCCGCTAATCTCATTCCCGAGACGAGAACCCGGGCATCAAAAATGAGATGCTTACGGTTAAGGTTCTGCTCATCTCTTACCCAGACTTCAAAGATAACAAGAAAAAGAAAACACGCAGTCTAGTCTTCCAATCCATTAGGCCCCATTCCGACTATCTCATCATAGCAAAGAACAAGGTTGAGATGGTTTGGACTAATTACGAGAACACTAAAATTTTCCCTATACCACCTATCAAGTAATATTGTTAAGAGTATGAGCAGAAATAAGGATGAAAGGGCAAGATCAGTAGTGGACACACATCAACTTTATAGGTTTCAAGAGAGCCGCAGAG
>BMAT01006870.1:87498-100950 GCA_019649035.1 Elysia marginata
ATATATATATATCGATTTACACCTTATTCTAATTTGTCTTCCTCTCTCAATCATCTCTCTGTTGAAATCTATCTTCAAACCCCACATCTCAAAAAATAACCACTTTCTCTTTTTCTTTTTCTTTTCTTACTGTTTTGGTCTTGATGCTACACGTTACTGTCCCCTTTTTTCGTGTCTTTCTCTCATTTATTACCGTCATAAATGGATGAAAACAGGACACACAGATTCTAAAACGAACAAATATACACGCAAACCTAGACTAGATTTAGGTCTAAAATCTAGACTTTAGGTTTAAAAACTCTTCTAGATCTAGAGCTAAAACCTAGGGTATCCAAAGAATCTATAAATCTAAGTCAGCTATAAACACCTCATCTAGATTGTAAACCTACATCTAATTAAGGTTCTACATTGTACAAAGAAGTTATTGTAGGGAAACGGAACGAAACTACAATATCATTATTTATACTATGGGTGCTACTCCGCCTCCAGATCTTTGTGAGGTTTGTGTGAGTTGACTACATTTCTGAATGCTAATGATGTGCATTTTAATATATTACTAGTTTCTGTTTTCTTCTATTTCTCTAAATCTTAACGAAGCAACATCTCGGCCTTCATAATCGGTAAAATGTGAGAAAACATGATATGCAGACCTGAAAAAAGACACAAAAAAAATCACGCAAAACCTAATCTAGACTGTAGGTAGGCTATAATAGTCTCATACAACTATATCTAAAAACCTAAATTATATTCATGGATTTCTCATTTGATTTAACAGTTAGAATCTTTTTGAGACTATAGATCTATATCTAACCTAAAATCTACATCAAAGCTAGGAAGCAGGTGAAACTACGACAATTCACTTATAGGTGATCTTTCACCTTCCGATTTTTGGGAATGAGAACAATTTCACTAAACTTCTCTGCGTTATTTTTGTAGATTTTTGAGATTTCTTAAAATTGAAAGCGTTGATTGATTGATTGATTGATTGATTGATTGATTGATTGATTGATTGATTGATTGATTGAAATTTTTACAAGCCCATTCCATCATTAGGGATGATCTCAGGGCTTACGATCTCTTCAAATTTAGTTTATTTCGATACTATAAACTTGCCAACCTATCTCATATATTAAAATCAAGTTTTAAAAATCTTAGATATTATTTGCAAGTTTTAAAAGTGTTCTATCTGGTACATTGCTTTAGATTTTGCCATATAAGCCAATCTCTTTTAGATAATCCGAAATCTGAGAGGCTTTCACCTCTCGGAATAGTGTGTGCATATGAGTTGTCTTATAATATTTTCGTCTGTTTAGCAAAAAATCTGCGCATTCCACTAAATATGCTTTACAGTGAAAGGACATTCACAAGCTCAACAATAGGGTTGTTGTTCCCCTTTTAAAAGGTATTCATGGGTGATCCATGAATGGCTGATACGGAGTCTGCTCACAACAGTCTCTTGTTTTCTGTTCAGTCTTTCATCATAAACGAGTCTTTCTTTAAGATTAATTTTGGTCTAATTTCATGAAGTTTATTTTCGATTTCAGTATCCCAGTCCGTCTAAAAGCGTATACATTCTCAACACGGTTGACAAGATTGAGATTAGCTCTGAAATCCAATACTTTTACTTAAAATGTAAAAAAAATTCATGTATCAAGATGTTTTAGAAAAGTGTTGGAAAAAGGCCCATCGAACTTTAAATAAAAATTTTCAGAAAAAAAAGTTTAGGTGTTTTTCCTTGGCAGGGCAAATGAGACCCATGACTAGCGCTTTAAGGATGGGGTTAATATTAATAATAAAAAATTATCTACTGATAAAGGATATTTATATTTAAAATTTAGAAAATAATATCAAAGATACTGGTGAAAAAAACTAAAATATTATTTGAATTGTTTTGGATGATTCTTTAGAATGTTTTGGATGATTATTTAGAATGTTTTGGATGATTATTTAGAATGTTTTGGATGATTATTTCAACTGTCTTGGATGGTTATTAAAATGTCTTAGATAGTTATTTGAACTGTCTTGGATGGTTATTTAAGATGTCTTAGATAGTTATTTGAACTGTCTTGGATGGTTATTTCAAATGTCTTAGGTGATTATTTGAACTGTCTTCAATGATTATTTAAACTATCAAGCATGATTATTTGGATTGTCGTGCATGATTATTTGAACATATCAAAGGTCTTTGCTAGGTGGATTTCTCGCTTGTTGATAGGAGAAAGGAAGCGGTGTCGCAGGTTATTGCTAGATTAAATTTTGAAAAAATAAAACAACTTCTCATAACTGTAGATAAAACTTGTGTCCCACTTTGACTTTGGCCCACCGAACCTTTTATTCTATTTCCACATCTCTCTCTCTCTCTGGCTCCGACTCTCTTTGTGTCTCTCTATTTATCTCTCTCTCTCTCTCTCTCTCTCTCTCTCCCTACCTCTTTCTCTCAGTCTAATGTGTGCACCAGAAGATACCCACGATAGATTTTACAGGTTTAAACACGCACAGAATTGCTATCATCGAAAAACGTTAAACAAAAAGTTCCCACCAAGCTTCATGGAGACACAACACTTCGGCATCCTCATACAGTAGACAAATGCTTGCAATTTACTTCGTATGGCATAGTCAGGGAACCTGGGAGACAGACCGGTGTTGTAGGTGGTCAACGTTCTGCAAGTATCCGCACTGGACGGGTCAAGGTAGCTAGATGCAAACAGGAGTATAGCCAAGAGCGTGGCTTGGGACAGGTGCCTCTGGCGTGACATGTTGGTCCTGCGAGACGAGGCAGTTAGAAAAAGCGATATATAGAAAACCAATGAACAGGCAAGAATATCCAGTTCACTAGCTGTGGTAATGAGAAAGATGAGATGGTAAAGAAGTCAAGTTGTTTAACAGCCTCGTGGTAATGTGAGGAATGAACAGTGAACAGATTGGGTTATCAAGTTAGTGTCTAGTGGTACTGAGAAGAATAAAGTGCTAAATATGTCAAGGAAGTTATTACTGATAAGAAGAAGAATGAAGTTCTGAAGATGTCAAGTTAGTTACTTAAGGTAATGAGGAGAATGAACTATTAGAAATGCAATAATGGTCAGCCTTTTAAGCGAAGAAGAATGTAGAGATAGAGATCTAAGTTTAATCAGCATTTTGGTTAATAAAAAAAAAGATGTGACGACCTCATGTTGGCTAGAAGTTTATGATCAGTTTCAGAATGTAGAAAGGGAGGTTTTTTGCGGCCTTGATCAAAGGTACAATGTGATAAATACAGCGCCAAGTAGAAGCGTTGTGGTGGTAGAGAGTTGAGGCAAAAAGACATCCCGTTTTAATTTATGTTGCTCATAATAATATAATGTGTAAAACTAATAACTAATTTTTATTCATTAATATGAGAACGTGATTATCAGGACGCTTGTTTTGAAGAATAAAAGAGTCAGTAAATACGAGACCAATATGATAACTTGTGACGCATGTAGTTCTGTTAGCAAAATAAAACAAAAAACATTGCAGTTCTATAGATGATTAACTGTGAACTAACCGCTATTGTACAAAACAACAGAAATATCAAAACTGGTCTCTCTAGAATCTGGTTAGTGCTTGACGTTGTGAATTTTCCACATTATGGTAGCCCCTTAATATACATGTTTAATCCCATTTGTTTGAGATATTTGTACTTCATCTGGTATCAAATGCATCAAATTGGTGGTGGTGGTGAAGTAGTAGTAGCTGCAATAGTAGTAGTAGTAGTAGTAGTAGTAGTAGTAGTAGTAGTAAAAGTAGTTGGTGTATTGGTAGTGGTAGTAGTGGTGATAGTGGTGGTAGTGGTGTAGTAGTGGGGTTGGTAGTGGTAGTGGTGGTGTTGGTGATAATGGTGGTGGTGATAATAGTGGTGGTGGTAGTAAAAGAAGTAGTGGTAGTAGTAGCAGTAGTAGTGGTAGTGGTAGTGTTGGTGGTGGTGTAGTAGTAGTAATAGTAGTAGTAGTAGTAGTAGTAGTAGTAGTACAGTAGTTTTGGTAGTGGTAGTAGTACTAGAAGTAGTAGTAGTAGTAGCAGTAGTGTTGGTAGTGCTAGTAGTACTAGAAGTAGTAGTAGTAGCAGTAGTGTTGTTAGTGCTAGTAGTACTAGTAGTTGTAGTAGTATTAGTACTAGTAGTAGTTGTAGTAGTAGTGGTAATGGTAGTAATGGTGGCAGTGGTGGTGGTGGGGGGGTGGTGGTGGTGGTACTTGTTGTGGTAGGGGTAGTGGTGTTAGCGGTAATGGTGATGGTGGTGATAGTGGTGGTGGCGGTGGTAGTAGTGGTGGTAGTGGTTGTGGTAGTGATAGTAGTGGTGATGGTAGTGGTGATGGTAGTGGTATTGGTAGTGGTAGTGGTAGTGGTGGTTGTAGTGATAGTGGTTGTGGTGGTGGTTGGGGTTATGGTGGTGATGGTGATGTTGGTGGTGGTAGTAGTGCTAGTGATGGTGGTGATGGTGGTGGTGGTAGTACTAGTGTTAGTGGTAGTGGAGGTGATAGTGGTGGTAGTGATGGTGGTAGTGGTAGTGGTGGAGGTGGTAGTGGTGGTGTTAATCGTTCGAGAAGGTGGTGGTAGAATTAGTAGTGGTAGTAGTAGTAGCAGTAGTAGTGGAAGCAGAAGTAGTAGTAGTAGTAGTAGTAGTAGTAGTAGTAGTTGTTGTTGTTGTAGTAGTAGTAGTAGTAGTGGTAGTTGTAGTGGTAATAGTAGTGGTAGTATTAATGGTAGTGTTAGTAGTAGTGGTAGTAGTGGTGGTAGTAGTGCTGGTAGTGCTGGTAGTGGAAGTGGTAGTGGTAGTGGTGGTGGTAATGGTAGTAGTAATAGTGCTAATGATAATGTTGTGGTAGTAGCAGTATTAGGAGTATAAGTAGTAGAAGCAGTAGCAGTAGAAGTAGTAGTAGTAGTAGTAGTAGTAGTAGTAGTAGTAGTAGTAGTAGTAGTAGTAGCAGTAGCAGTAGAAGTAGTATTGTAGTAGTAGTAGTAGCAGTAGTAGTAGTAGTAGTAGTAGTAGTAGTAGTAGTAGTAGTAGTAGTAGCAGTAGTAGTAGTAGTAGTAATAGTAGTAATAGTAGTAGTAATGGTAGTATTAGTAGTAGTTGTGGTAATTATAGTGGTAGTGTTGATGGTGGTCTTGTAATAATAGTGCTTATTATTCAGCAGTATTTCATATTTTTCACTAATTCTGCTATTTTTGCTCCCTTCCCTTTTCCTCCCCTTCAAGAGTGCAGCCTTGTCGTCTGCGAAGGGACTCAGTAGTGTTGTATGAACACGAAGCTAATGCACTCAAGCAAATCTTAATTTTTTATATTTTATATTTTATAAACTATTTATTTATCCCTTTCGGGAAATTTGGCTTCGTTACTCAGCGTAACTGTGTCGCCACTGAGCAGCGCCACTAATGCCCCAGCAGACCAGTACCTTTGAAGGCCACTTTTGAAATTAAAATTGAAATTGAATTGAAATTGAAATTGAAATCTTTATTCATTCCAAGGAACATGGATATTTGTCTTAGTCATGTTTCATAACACAGAAATAAAATAATATAAAAATATAAAATAGATTTAGTATGTTATAGTATATAATTATCTCAGTCATTCCACAACATTCGATCTTCCTCTATCACCCTGAATATCACAGTCACGACATAGAGAAATGTCGAGTGAGGTCATCACCGAAGTTGGTGTAATAATAAGATTGAGTAAAGCATGTTGGCTAGTGTTAAAATTTGTATACATAAAGTCAAATAAATTACATGTATGATGTTTATAAATTTATATAAAAAAAAATTATACTATCACATTGGGGCATTCTATATATTTTAATGTATAAGGCATAGAACATTAAAAATTTAACTGGACAAAATTTAGGAATCAATGTACAAGTATGAATAGTAATAACAATAAAATCATGTGAGAAATAGAAGGACCGTCACAGCAATTTATGGTCTATTGAAGTTTCCTAATGGATGTGGGGATAAATGGCTTTCTATATCTCTCAGTTCTTGGTTTTTTACATAAAAGGCGCTGTGATCTTTGGGATCTTTCATACTCAGGATTCAATGGATGAGATTGGTCCTGCATTCTTTTCAGGCTCTTTTTGGTCACATTTAAAGTATAGATCATCGAAGGATGGCAAACTACATTGTGTTATCTTTGTGGCTTTTTTAATAATTTTGTCCAATTTTTTCTTGTCTTGCATATTTATACTTCCTCCCCAAACTGTTATTCCAAATGTCAGTATACTGAAATTGAAATTGAATTGAAATTGAAATTGAAATCTTTATTTATTCCAAGGAACATGGATATTTGTCTTGGTCGTGTTTCATAACATATTAGTAAGACATTTTAACCCATATGTAGGGTGTTGCAGGCGCAAATCACAAATTGAAGAATTGCCTGTAGCTAGGTACCCATTTTACAGGTAAGTGGACGAGGAAAACTAGGGTAAATTGCTTTCCCAAGGCAATTGCAAGATGGCATGGTCGGAATCGAACCCACGACCTCCAGATCTCGAGTCCGACGCACTAACCACTCAACCACGCTGCCATCTATTACCATCCCTTTTTTTTCTAACTCCTCTGATGCACTCTGACCTTTACGTTTCTTTGTCTTCTTCTTCTAGAACACTCATAAATGTTCACTCCCTCCTCACTTTACTTTTTCTTTTTTTTTTTTAGTAAAAAGTGACTTCTGGTGTTTTCTCTATATTTTTCTTTCGTCCTAACATTGAACTGCACTCGTTTCTATCTTTCCGACTTCCAAACTTTCTAATAGATTCAGACCTTTTCGTTTCTTGTTGTAACTCAATTTTTCCAACTTTTTGGTGTTTGCACGTCTTCCTTCTCTTTCTATCTTTCCTCCCTCTTAACACTTTTCTGTCTTTCTATATGAATTCAACCTTAGTTTTATCAATTTGTTGTTTCTTTTTGTTTTGTTTTCCTATTGTGTTACTGACATATATTGGTGATTTGAAGACCATTAGTCAGTTTATTTCTTTTTTTATCTCAAATTATCAGCAGGTCATTTTGGAGTTTCGAAAGAGCAGTTTCTGTTTCGTGCGACTCTCTATAAACTGACTGACACGCATCAACGTAATTGTTTTGTGTAAGATGCTGTTTACTTTTGGGCCAAAAATATTTTTCCTAGTACTTTTGTCAGGAAGGGAAGGTTAGAAGCCGGGCGGAAATTCTTTAGATCATCAGCTGGGAAGTCTGACAAGTAAGGAGGTAGGGAACGGGTCAAGACTGGATGGTTTTGGTGGTGATTTCAAAAATAACATCTTCAACAATATCAGCAGACACAAGATCAAATTGGTATAGCTCAGTACAAGAAAATGTCTCGAAAGCTAGAGATGGAGATAAAGTAAGATCTAATTTTAGATATAATTTTCTTGCATTCTGTCCAAATGCGTCGCAAATCAAAAGGCCTAGTTTTAAGATTTAGGCTTTCAAAGCCAAGTGACATGTCTAAGAAGTCAACTTTTTTTAAAATTTCAGATATTAATAGTAAAAGTACTAAAACCATTTCTAAACAGTTATCACACCTGATTCATGTTGAATTTCTTGTTTTATGTGTTTGATTTTAATTGGTGTGGTTGCTTAGGCCTCTACACCTGTATTGCAGTCTAAACTTTAAATGCCATTTTCTCCCTTTCTGGAATTTCAAAAGTCCTAACCCTGCCGACCTCAAACAGCTATAAGTACTTCAGAGGCATAATAGAGCTTTTCTGTTTATTGAGCTTGAAAGTAGAGAAAATAAACTTTTCTCTGATACCAATATCTGACTATCTTCCAATTTCGACTTAAGACTCATTTGGACTGGTTGCAAGTATATTTCATTACTTTATCATAACGGTACGTAGAAATTGGATATGTCTAGGTTTCATCTTGACGCGATTAAAATGTCCATACTGAAATAAAAATCTTAAAAATATGAAACAAATCGCTTATGGTCGCAATGATCAATAAAGGCAATTATTAGAGTATTACTTTTTTACTTTTAAAAGACAAAAACCATTTCGATTCTGGTCGATAAATTTAAAGCGCTCTCTCTATATATTTGATACCAACGCGCTGAAAAGATTTACGTGTACATGCAGGCTAATTATTGAACTGTCTTCAGCCAGTGGTACAGGGAGACAAGGATGCTGAATGATTTGAAAACAAAAAAAGAATTACTGAAAAAAAGCCGACAATGCAAATCACTTTAGTATAAAACGAATGTCTTGGACACAGATTGTGCAATGTGTTTATTGTTTCGATTATTAGATGAAGAATTTGAACTACACATAGCCTAGATTTAGTTCTGTATCAATAACAGCCGATAGAGCAAAGACTCGACATCCTTGAGGGCATAGACTATGAACTGAATATAATATAGGCATTTTGGGAATTGATGGAACCTGGTTGAAATTTCGGTAGCCGCGGTTTTTGTTCTTCGATGGTTCATGATTCATAAATAATTTTACATTGATTTGTGAAATACACAAAAAAATTTAACACTGGAAATTGTGAATACAAAGATTTATATTTCTGAAGGGGAAAAAGTGTACGAGATTCTTGGAGGGCCGAAAATACAAGTAGCGGTATTTAAAGTTATGTTTTCAACCTCTTTTTATGCATTTGCCACTGTCCTCTTCGCAAACTAAGAAGAAAATTGCGACTTGCACGATAAATCTTAAATTAATAAATAATAATAAATATGTTTAGAGTCCTCGACCAACTGAAGGCAGTCTCATGACTTTATATATTTACCCCCAGCAGGCCTATACACACCATAGCAAAGTCAACTCATATTTCAGGACATTACAGTACGGCAGCCTGTTAGGCGCTCAAATAATAACATTCCACAAATTTCAAGCACTGCCTTTAGCCAGGTATCCGTTTTACAGGTGGATGGACTGGGGAAAAATTAGGGTAAAACCGTAAATTGCTTCCCTAAGACAATTGCAACATGACATGGTTGGGAATCGAACCCGCGAACCTCAAATCTCAAGTCCGACGCGCTAACCACTCTGCCACGCTGCCCCACCTCTGAAATTAATCGTATTTCATCCACCGATCATCGGGCAGTTTTCCCCGAATTTCCAGGAAAGAGCTCCGTGAAAGGGCCAGCTAGATGGCAATTCAACTCATCTTACCTCAAAGATGATGTGTTTCTGAAACACTTAAAACTAAGTATACAGGCTTCCTTATATAACAACGAATAGTTATGAAGGATTAGATGGTAGAACTTAATGGGAGCTATTGAAGGCCGCGAGTAGAACGGAATTTATTCAATATGCGGTAGAGAAAAAATGTGTGAGAAAAGACAAAAATGAGGATATCGACCTTGAAAAAAAACTTAAGAGCGTTGACAGATAAACTGTTTCTTTACCCTGGAGACATAGACTTGAGGAAGAAGTATGCATATTGCGAAAAGCGTCTAGAAATTGAATTGAACGACGGGCCAAAACTAAAAGAGCTTTTATTGGATCAAGAGTAAAATGGATTGAGGAGGGAGAAAAACACTCAGAATATTTCCTGAACTTGAGTACAGACGAGCTACTGGTAATACATTAAAACAAATAAAGAATAAGAAGAATGAAGTGCAACATGATCTAACAGACATTTTGACTGTAATTCATGAATATTACGAAAAATTGTATAGCAAAGATAACACGATAGCAATGGTGAAGGAAGTTCTTGATAATTTTCTTATCGTGGCCACACATAATGTTGTGAGTGAGGAGGATAAAAACCTGTGTGAATCGGAATTTACTCTTGAAAAGCTAAGTAATTCTCTTAAACTATTTATTATTATTTCAGCTCCAGGATCAGCTGGAATTACTGCAGACTTTTATAAGGTATTCTGTCGACTCCTACAGGTCCCTCTGTATACTGGCTACATAGAATCGCTAGAAGTAAATGAACTTTCTATAGGTCAAAGAAGAGGAATTATTACTCTCATATAAAGGGAACAAGACCTTGGCAATTGGCGACCTATAGCCATCCTCACAAAGGCTTTCGCATGCAATGAGGCTACAAAAAGTCATTGAAAGCATAATAAGCGAAAAGCAGGCAGGCTTTATTAAGTGAAGAAATATCGCATCTCATATATACGACTAATTGATGACATCATATTTTATACAATTGCCTCGCGTCCAGGTTGAATAAGTCGAAAGTCGGAATTTTTAACGACAAAATGCCATTCAATGGTCTGTTATTTCTTCTTAAATTTCTCTATATTTTAAACCAACGAAAGTGGTTTTTTTTTAGATGTGTGGAAAAATATGGATGGGATCAAAAGGTACCCACAATGATGCAGAAATTTTGAGGCCACCTCCTCAATTCAAGAATAAAAGTAAATTTGAGTCACGTTATTTGTGCATTTCTAGAACTCCCGTGAGTATTCTTAACAAATCACATACCGGTAGCTATAGAAAGGTTGATACCTACAAGGTCGGTAGGACGCAGATGTATGTACCCACAAGGTTGGTTAGATCTGTATGTATGTTCCTTCACACAATTATAGAAAAAATGTATATACTATGAAACCGTAGAAAAATTGAAATAATATTTGAAATAGAAATGCGATATGAAACCATAGGAGCTCTATTTTGAATTCTCTGCAATTTGAAATTTTTTAATGCGCTTTCCTTCATTTTCTTAGGAATGTATTTCACTAATGTCGTACTTTATGAATGCAAGAACTCTCACTTTAATGAACATATCAAGCAGTATTTTCACTGCCGTTAAGGACTTTTGTGGAGATTTCAAAATTACTCATTTTGTTGAAATTCCGAACCTCGTCTCATTTTGTGGCAACGGTACACATAATATTATTGCAAAGTAAACCAAGGACGACAGCGTTTTACATACTATTTGAATTTACATACAGAATTTGAAATGTTGATTTTATCCGTTATGTCTCATAAATGGCTTTGTTGTTAATTATTTTATTTCTTTCTGTAAACTATATACATCATTTAAGACAAAAATACAAGAGTATTTTGAAGTTCTGAAGGGGTGGGTGAGGTACTAGATTTACATCTTGGGCTCATAGAACAAGGACTTAAAAAGTTTTAGTTGTTCTGTTATATAATTATGTGCAACATTTTTTGTTGTTGTTCCCTTGTCATCTTTATTTCGTGGTCTGAAACAAATTCAACAGGGGCGCAATTTTCCTTTTTGAACGCCGTTCAAGAAATGCTTTGTTACTTCCCCGTACAGTTTTGCTTCGAGGTACAAATTGTGATCAAGCAGAGTAGAGAATCTCACTTTAACCATCCCGAAAGGGCTTAGACAAACTTCAAGCCAATGGAAACATCGCAGAGAACTGAGATATAATTTTATGGTAGACATTCATCATAGAGATTAGAGGAAGAGCCGGCGAAGGTGTGTGGTCGGACCATCTTCTCAGCGATCGGTCTTAAGTTTAAGTCAAGTAAGTCAAGGTTAAGTAAAAGTCTGGGGACAGGGGTGTAAAACTAATTTTTTCACTTAATTCCTTAATTGTAGTGTGCTCCTAACGCTAGAAAACCATAAACTGAAGTTTGACTTTATTTAATTCTTTAATTAGATCTGCAATCCATCATGCGACACGAGAATGTTGCCATTCCACATTTTGTATTTAAGTTTTCTAACCAGATTGTCATTTTTGTGTTTCTTCAATCTGTGGCTCTTAGTGCTGAGCATTTTGGGGTCCACTGACGCGTGACATCTTGAAAAGATTGACAGTTGGTTCGTTTCGCGGTTCACTGGCTTCTAGTTATCTGGAACATGTACATGGATTTACCTGTACTCTCTACCTTCGCTAGACTTGTTGCTGTAGACTGGGTATCATTCTGTTTGCTGTGGGCTATCTCCGTCACCCATACACTGCTAGTGGATTACAGTGAAGAGGGGGAGATAGAGGCAGCGAGATAGAGATAGAGGTAGAGAGAGAGAGATATATAGATAGAGAGAGAGAGAGGGCGAGAAGGGAGATATGCAGCAGTTCTACGGTTGATGGTTTCTGATTGAGAAAATGGAAAAATAAAGAAACAGGATCTAATTACATATCTAGATCTGGTGGAATGATCCGTAATCCGATAAAGTGGAAATCGAACCCTCGATAATGTTTGCAGATTTCTTTCTTTCTCCCTCCTTCTCTCTCTCTCTCTCTCTCTCTCTCTCTCTCTCCATCTCTCTTTCTCTGTTCCCCTTTCAGTTTTTAGCTCAGTAGTACAGAGAAGGTTATTGATACTACATATTAGAGGAGGATCATGTTACTTTTGTGATAATCTTATTGTTTTGTGACTGTTTCATTATTGATATACCGCATGATTCTTACCTAATTGTAAGGTTTGGGATCAAAATGAGTAGGAATGTTATTTGGAATGAGATTAGAGCTCAAATTATCGTTCCTGTTGGCAAACTCTCTCTCTGAAATACATTGCTTGCATAGGCAAGAACGATAATTTTGTGCTCTATTCTCATCGCCAGAGATGGCGTGTGTGTATTTATATGTGTGTGCGAGAAGGGGGAAGGAAAAGATATGTTACTACCAAACAAAAAGTATCAAAGTCTCACTTAGTCTTCTACAGTCTTTATATCGACCATAAATACTAAGTAAAGAGACACTGAGTTCTTGACTATAAGTGACACTAGTTGTTTTTTTTTCCTTGAAATGATTTTCATGCGAAGCGATTTGTAGTTTAAAGCATCATTTTTAATGACATTGGGGAGAAATAACTCTCTCTCTCTCCATCTCTCTCTCTCCATCTCTCTCTCTCTATCGTTCTCTCTATCGTTCTCTCTCTCTTTGTCTCTCTCTTTCTCCCTCTCCCTCTTTCTCTCTTCTCTACCTCTCTTAGCCATCTATTTATAATTATATATCTATCTCTCTATGTGTGTGCACCTCTCTCTTTCTCTCTCTTTCTCTGTCTGTCTGTCTGTCTGTCCCTCTCTCTCTCTTTCTCTCTTCCACGTGTGTGTTTTGTTCCTGCAATGTTATACTGAAACTCACCTCTCTCTCTCACTCTCTCTCTGTCTGTCTCTCCCTCCCTCTCTCCCTGTTTCTTCATAGCTCTTTAATATTATCGTGTTTGCTCTTCCCTTGTCTTCTTTTCTCCTCTCATTCTTTCGCGTTTGTTTTTCTTTTTTTTTCTCCTGTATTTCATGCTTTCCGGCTATCCCATGCCTCCTCTTCTCCTTCTCTTCATCTAGATCTCTCTCTCATCTCTCTATCTATCTATCTCTATCTCTCTCTTTTACGTGCTTTAACGTGTTTGCTGTAAAATCCTTGGTTACATTTTAGACCTTCTTCCCTCCTCTCTCTCTATCTCTCTCTCTCTCTCTCTCTCCCTCTCTCTCTCCCCCTCTCTCTCTTACCTGTTTTTCTGTCCATCCCTGCTCCTATTTCTCCGGCTTAGCTGAAACGAAAGGAGTCGAGTTGCATTGCCTTGACACTGTAGATACCCAGATCAAGATTCTATCCCC
>BMAT01006870.1:135296-145477 GCA_019649035.1 Elysia marginata
TTGTCATTATTGTCACTTTCAAAAGCGTTTCTGTTTGGACCAAAACATTCTTTTAAATCTTCCAAACGTTAAAAAAATCATAAAATTAAAAATATTTTGTACATGGTATAAAAAAGACTGTTGTTGTTTTTAAATAAGATGAATATTTTAAGAGAAATTTAGCCTTTTAAGTGCGTTTTCTCAACAAAAAATAAAAAGGAATTTCCGACTCCCTGCTCATTCGCTCTGGATGAGAGACAGATGATTAATTTAATTTCCATTTGACTTCATCGACCAGTGTTGTCGAGATATTATGTAGAGTTGTAGACTGACATGTATGCCAAGATGCGGGTGTACAATTCGACATGTTGCGCATCACAGAGTCGTGAGTGTCACCACATGACTCCTCAGTGTTCACAGATGTTTTATCACAGTTAGTCAACTAGTGCAAGTACAAGAGGTATAAAAAGTCTCGCCGCCAGAACTAATTGTTTGTTCTTAAAAATAGTTCTTTAAAACATGCTGCTTCAGGTCGATAGGTTTTCTGTTATAACATAGCCGCGTGACGGACAAAAAAAACCAATAACCTCAGAGTAAAAAAGTTTGCGCTCGCAATGGCAGCTATGATTGCCAGTTTGGGTTCGCAGCTTTCTAAACTTCCTTCACCGGCTCTGTGGCCTAGCGGTAAGACACTCGCTCAGAGATTGGGAGGTGCGTGGTTCGATCCCCGGCCGAGTCAAACCAAGGACTTTAAAATTGGTACAATGTATTAGCAGCTGATCCCCCTAGTGTCTGTCATTATGGATTTAGACTAGGGCTAAGTCTGGTCATCCCAGTGTCAGGATAATGTGACTGGATGTGGTGTATGCAAGCGCTCCTTACATCACAGTGTGGCAGCACGCTTTCAATTGTCCCAAGCACTGTCTCTGGCATAACCTTGTAGTTGAAAAAAGACGTTAAAATTCAATTAACCTAACCTTATCTAAACTTCCTTCTTCAATACTGTGTGTGGCTACAAATGTCCCCCCTACCAACCCAAATCAGTCGGGTGTTGAAGATTTTACATCACAACGCTTTGATATTTTGAATAGTGCAGTTTTCAGCTACCAAGTGTTAAAAACGGCATGGGATTATTAATAAATAAATCGAAAATAGAGAGAAAAGGAGGATTTAAATTTCTTTTTAAGGGACTTTTTTCCGCACCAAAATTTTAGATATCCAAATCATTTGGACTGGTCTGTCGACACAGAAGATTTATTTATTACATGGGAAGCAACTTGAGTTTCGAGATAATGTAAAAAAATTGCATTAAAAAATATTCACGGCAAATTTTAATAGAATTAAGATTACAGTCTTTCATATTACAAAAAAAGGATTTAATACTATGCAATTTTTGCCCTTTTTTTAAAGATACTATTAATAAATTATACAGCACGTTTAATCTACGTTTATTTTCTTCCTTTCAAGCAGAGTATTTTATTCATATAGGAATTATTTTCAGTGTCTGATATATATAACTTTCTATTTTTAAAAAAAAACCAGTTATTGGCTGGGTTGTTGGGCTTGTTTTGGTTGGGTTTTTTTTCCTGCAAAGATTGTTTCTTTTTGCCCTCAGTCCTTTCACCCAAAAGCGATAACAAGTTGTCCAGAAGGCTCATTATCCCTGGTGCTTTGAAATGTCCAGCAGACTCTCAATGACATGTAAGCAAAGACTATAATAATTAAAGAGGTCGATTGGATCAGACACTTTCTCTTTTTCATGACTAAAGTACGCTTGAACAGCCACATGCTAACCTAGAGTATAAGCCAGCATAGTAACGGTATAGCCTAAATCAAGACCCAGAGTCAAAAGGCGAACCTCTTTACAAACAATAATAGGTATAAGTTTTAAAAGGTTTGGTCAGTACTCCATCAACTAGTAAAGGCACAGTTAGTACGACTATAATCATAGATTGTTCTAATTGAAACTTTTGATTAAATGAAGAACACATTAGGATAAAGGTGTTTCGGTTAGCGGGATATGTTAAGAGGAGTGCATGCATTTGTTATTCGCTTTGACAAAAGAGAGAGAATGCTACACAGATAGAGAAGAAGAAGAAGAAGAAGAAAAGAGAGGGAGAGAGAGAGGGGGGGGAGAGAGAGAATAGTGTACTTTACTATAATTTTCATTGTGTTTGACTCTGCCAGCCTGACTGAGCAAAGCTTATTTTCAATACATGTCCTAATGTAACCTTGTATTGACTGAATAAATTTGAATTGAATTGAATTATACCAAATGCACTTTAACAATTTTCAAGCGATTAATGTTTACACCGAGACACAGCGACGCCAAGCCTGTACCGTGTGCAGCAAAATTATCGATTTTAAACTAGTGCTCTATCAACACGACTCTGGATGTTGCATGCAGCAATCAGCTTTTTTTAAAAAAACAAGACATCATTATGATTTAATTAGAAACACTCCTGTTACATCATACCGACCAATCGAAAAAGCCGATTGCTGCTCCGGTTAGCCGGTTCTAAGCGCTAACAATGTAATTATGCTGAGGACAAGTGGTGTTGAATTCTGTTCCAAATTAGATTTATTTTTTGGGTTTTGAAAAAAGATGCACACTTTGTGCTACATGCATCTGTTCTTGTAAGGGAAGTGAAACCAAAACAGACAAATTCTTTACATATCTTTTTGTTATACACGTCTACGTCAAACGGCCGCTACAATCACCGTAAAACACCTGTTTCAGTTATGCACAACTAACTGCTCATTGCGATGCAAAGTCGACTATTAAGGGATGGAAAGGTAAAGTTCACTCCTTTTAATGAAATGACCACATTTGGAAACATTGTTTACTGATAAACACATCACCCCCCCCCTTTTTTTTTCTTCTATATCTTGGCTATCGAAAATCAGTTCTCATCTTATTCTTTGTAAATTCTAAGCGTGCACTACATGTTGCTTTTCTTTCATAGTAGTGTTACCTAATTTGGCTTTATTTACCTCCTGTGTATTTAATAGTTACTTATCTTCCAAATTTTTCTCTTCTTTATTCATTTTACCAGCTTGCAATTGTAACCTCTGTAAATATCTTCAGATCAAAGGAACGCTAAACCAACATGGAGGACCACGCCTCACAGCCTTCCGACACACCCACTACAGCAACTCAACCAGCCAACCAATCTAGCTCCACCCCCTCGGCCCCAGCTCCACCCCCATTTGCCCCGCCTCCTTTTCCTCGCCCCGCCCCAACGAGCTGTTCCAGCAATGTCCGCACGGTGTACATCAAGAACTTGAGTCCAACAGTCGACTCAGTGTTCCTCAAGATCGCGTGTTCTCCCTACGGTGATGTCTCCAATGTCAAAGTAACTATAATTATATGACTATTGCTTGGTCAAAAAAAAAATTAAATTTCGCACACTTATAGAAAAACATGATTATGCTCTACGGCTTTAAAAATAGATGAATATCGTCCTAAACCACCGAAGAGCAATTCTCAAAACTCTACATGTTTCTCTCAGCAGACCAATACCCGTCCGTGCAAATTCAACTCATGTTACAGAGAACTATAGTATGACTGCCCTACTGTGTGCTCAAATGCTAGTATGGCACCCGTACATATTTCAAGCAATGCCTCTATTCAGATACCATACTTACACTTTGGTGGACCGCGGAAAGTTTGAATTTGCACTGTTTGCCAATCAACACATAAAACATCAAACATAATGTTAGCCGGTACAGTAAATACAACTTACCGTTGCTGCAAGTTGCAGGTTAGTTTTAGTTATTGTTTATCTAAATGGAAACAACAGAGATCTCATGGAGAATCAATAGCCAATCAGCCAATCAGCGAAGCATTAAGTAAAACCCAGAAAAAGTCAAAATAGTTAAAACATTTATGGCAAGAAATTTCACATTACGTGATCTCAAACGCCCTTATCTCTTCAGCTCTTTCACAAGAGCTCTCATTCTTGACGTTACCTAGGTCGCACTCAATGGGCAATAGAAATCAGGTTCTTTGACTGATATGATTGACACTGCGTGATCGCGACCTTGTGATACTTATGTCTACTTTTCTATCTTTGTTTCGACTTCTCTTGATCATTGTTCGATTGAACAAGAATTTATAAATCAGAGATACCGTGGAAGGTTTGAAAATAAAAAAAAAAACTTGCAACTTTGCATGCGCGTGTAATTAGGTCATATGAATATCGGAACGGTAAATACCGACTAGGTCAGCCACAGTCAAGTTAACTGGCCTTGTAAAATCCATACTTGTCAGGTTGTACTATTTTTTTTCGCATTGCGAGTTGTACCTAGCTCGGGTCGGTGTCAGTATAATGTGACCGGCTGAGGCTAAGTCATGGTATCCCCGCTAGTCTTTTGGTGGCAGCCCGCAAATTGTCATTGGGACCCAAGCCCTGAGAGCACCTTTGAAGTGGAATTGGGCTTGTAAAAATACCCCTCAATCAATTATAGCTCAGCCGATAGGCAATTGTACCTCAAAATCACTAAAATGAAGGCACGATGCTCGAAGGGCGAGTTTCCCGTCTCTCTTTTCTATCGTCTCTGGTTAAACTTTTGTCCTAAATGTTTACTCCTCCCCTCTCCTTTTTGAAGGTCATTCGCGAAGCTGACGGTGTCTCGAAAGGCTTTGCGTTCGTCACGTTCAAACAGGCTGAGCAGGCGAAGAAGGTAGAGAGCTTTTTTTTTCACCATACCAAAAAAAATCCATTTTTAATCTTATTACTTTATGCTCTTTGTCGTAAATTTACAAATCTGTCGAAATTATATTCAGAGCTGTTTGTGGCACTGTTAATCCTTGCCCCTATGCTGCTGTTGTTGAGTCTGTTGTTGTTATTGCTGTTATGTGTGTTTTGTTTTTGCTGTTGCTTTTGTAGATGCTGTTATATTTTTTCGTTGGTGTAATTGTTATTCGTTTGGGTTTTCTCTGTTTTTTAGACTCTTGCTGCGTTTTACTGTTTTAGTTCTCCTGTTGCTTTGCCTGTCAGCATATGTAAAAATCAGTGCGCAGGCTCTTAATATTTACTATCTGTGACGAAGTCAAAAGTAAACTTTTTAGATGAAAATCATTCTTTATTATGCGTTTAGAAAATGTACAATTTTAAGAAACTTGTCTACTCAATTCATAAACTGCAATCTGTTTCTTCGAAGTTTAGCCTATTAGGTCTGTGACCAATGTATGTCACAAGTGTTGTGGCTTCTGTTTTCCTCTCTTACAGAGTGATATGCTTTACTTTATTCTTGCAAGGATGTTTCAGAATACATACTGCGAAACTGCCTTTACCTCATAACACCAAGCCTAAAATAATGCCTGAATATAATTCAATGTAATGCATCTGACTTGTATCTGCCACGTAATTGTTACTATTGTTGCATGTATCAGAAGTTCTGTGAGAACGTTTTATTTATGCTGCGCAATATTTTTTTCCACCGTGCCTCACAAAGGGGTGCAAAATCTGCTAGAAGAAAGGCGTAGGATATAAAGTGTTTTACCAAGATGCACATGGCCCTGCTGAGATATGGGTCAGAGCCATTGTGTACTGTAACGGTCATTAAAAAATCTCTAGAATATTCATAAACTTATAGCTACACCCCCAGTGGAAAAGAAATATCGACGTTCCTAATACTGCAGCCAATTTTAAGCAATTAAAGTATTGGCATCAAGAAAAATATCGCTTCAGTGCTTTATTGACCCTATATCGATTTGATTGTGAGGCTTAGATTATAACCAACCAAAGCTTAGAGCTAGAAATGGTAGAAATGTAGATGTCTAGAAGAGTGTAGATAATTCGATAAAGAAATGGGTCGTTTCTGGTTGTATTTTGGTCCTCAAACTTATCTTGATTTTTTTAGAGTTTTTTTTTCTATTCTAACAAACGTAAAGTTTTAATTTTTACCATGAAATTCGTTTCAGGCGATCTCCATGCTAAATGGAAAAGAACTTGACGGGAGGATACTGTTTGCTGGGCCTGCCATCAAGAGAGCAGCTCGACACCACCAGCTTCAGCTGCAGCAACAGCAGCAGCAACAACAACAACAGCAGCAGCAACAACAACAACAGCATCAGCAACAACAACATCCCCACGACAAAGACAAGTACCTTCATCAAAGACAGAATCCTCAGCATTCTCATACCGAGTCTCCGTTTACACCTCGGCAAAATCAAACGGGTCGTTTAAACTTAGAGCTGAGAACTTGCCCAAACGTCACATCCCCAGAAAGAAAGAGACGTAACTTTTCTGATTCAATAAATAATGATAAAACATGGGATGACCTCATTCCAAAACACATCACGAACACAAAACAGGCTAAATTGCTTAAGGAGCAAATAAAAGTTCATCATCAAAACCACCGTCTATCCCCGATCACGAATGTTGTAACTGATGCGAACCACCAGACTTCTGAGAATAACCAAGCGACAAAGATTTCTCAAACTATAGATTCTTCAAATATTTTTACCAATTTAAGTAACCCTGGCAGTGGCCTTGATCCGTCTCAAAACTCCAGGCATGTAGATACCACCCCGTGCGGACGCAACAGCCTCATAACGTCAGATAGTGCAAGCGGCAATGCAGCAGACCCAACATTCAACACTTTTGAGGAGGTTCATCCCTTAGAGGGGGGTGCCTGCTTGTCAGATTGCCGTCAACACAGTTTTTTTCTGCCTCATATTGTTTCGACTCAAGCTCCACCAGCGGGTTTAAGAGAAGTCTTTGATTTGTCTCAAATACAACAGCGGTATTCCCGGCAGCAGCAGCAGCATCCTCGACTTCATTCTCCACAGCCGCGACAAGAAAGGTTTCAACAATTCAATCACATTCCAGGCCTTGTTAGCTGCGTAGCGAGACAAACTCCCAGAAAGCTTATTCCTCTCAACCATTCCAATATTGACGTCCCTCAAACCCGTAACGGGTTGCTGCCACATATTATTGTTGAACGCAGCAACGATAAAAAGCCTCAAAGAACTCAAACACAGGAAGATACTGGGCAGCAAAATGTCCGGAAACGCCGGCGAGCACATAGTGCACAGCCTTGTCAGACTATTCAAGTAGAAAGAGACAAACGACGGTGCTTGGAAGAAAGTGTAGTTGCAAATTACAAGAACACTCTCTTGCCGTTTCAGAGTCATCAGTCGGGGGTTCCATTTGATAGCTCACAGTGCCAAAGAGATTCTGTGCCTTTAGGAAAAAAAATTTTGGATGTGCGATTAACAGAAGATGTTAACAAAACAAGTGCTCATTGGGTTGGCATGGAAGAATACCAACTTTCAGAAGATTGTCAAAAGGTATCGCACGAAACCACTTTCAGCTCTCAAGAAGAGCACTCAGGTTTGGAGCAGCCTCGTGTGTTTCCATGCGCACAAACAGACAATGGACAACTTCTGAGATCAGATGTAGCAACTTTCTATGCCGAGCATCAACCCAATGCACAGCAGGTGAGACAACAATACCACCTTAGTCATCATCAACAACGACACGAACATCAGCATTCTTCGCAGGAACAACAACAAAGAGACAATGAGTTCAGCCAAACTAACAATACAGATAATATCTCTCCCACTGTTGTTTCTTTACTAGAAAGCGGCGATATTGTGCCCGCTCCACAAAACAAAGGTTTTGAGACTCAAGACGTCGCACAAATCGCAAACTCTTCAGAGTCTTTTGAGTGCCCTCCTGATTCAGACCACTCGCATTTGCCCAACTCGTCATCGCAAGAGATCCATCAGTATTTATCAAGTACCCAGTCTCTGGTTCCTTTCTCTTCTTTAAAAGAGGAGACCCAATCACCACAAAGTTTTATACGCTCCAATCCCACATTCTCCGAGGATGACCAGGGAACGCAGGTCACTTATTTAATGAGTCCCGTGCTCAAGGAGAACATATCAGAAAACCTTCAGGAACCTTCTGTTTCCACGGCTTATGAAACTGGTCTATCTGTGCCTACTGCGGAACCCACAGAACGAATCACGGTTGAGCATGGCAGCCTATTGGACGACTACTGTAGCCGTTCATCGTGTGGCACATGCAGTGACCAAAACTCTGGGTGTCAAGAATCGGGCCAAGAAATCACTCAGGCCGGCAGTGTTTTGCAGCAAGGCATCAACTTGTACGTTAAACACCTTAGTGAGGACGTAGACGATGCTGGGCTCAAAGAAATGTTCTCCAAGTTTGGAGAGGTGATAAGCGCAAAGGTAAGAACCAGAAAATATGTGGGTTCGCTCAGGCTAAAAGTAAAACAAGCTGAAACTTAGAGACTGATTTTTTGCATTTTTTTTTTAATATTGCTTTGTTTGGTAGTGCTGGTGGCGATGATGGGTGATAGGGAGTTAATGACGATGATAGTTCAGATGTGAAGATTCTTTAACGCCTTTTGATTCTTTGAGTATTCTTTACCACAGTTGCTATCGTGTTGGTATGAAATGATTAAAAAAAACTTCTTTCCAAATATTGAGGGCATTGTAAATAGGGCTGGCCTAATTCTCATTAGGATCAATTATTGATTTATTAAAGACCAATCTCTTGTGCATTTCTTCTTGTTTTTATCGTGGCAGATTGCGCTCCCCTCGAGTGTTAAGATAGTTAAAAACTTTACAACGTTAATTAAAGCCCTTAAAGCACTTCTGATACCTAATTCTTCCTTAACGACAATTATCACGTGGTTGCTTCCGGGTAGATATAGGTCAGCCTCATTGCTGTTTTCCACAAGGTTAATTAGAATATCTGTATTATCTTTCTGAATTTCGTAGGTTATGATGGAAGGAGAGAAATCGCGAGGTTTTGGCTTTGTTTGTTTCTTGAGAGCAGAAGACGCTGCAAGGGCTACTAGGGACATGCGTAGAAACATTGATAACGTCAATGAACGGCATCTTTACGTGGCGCCTGCACAGAGAAAAGAAGAACGTCAGGCTTTTTTCCGGGAAAAGCTCAAAGCAAAACGTAGTGACGTTGCTCAAAATGCTAATGCAAGAAATGAAGTGAAAATGGAAAACTCTTTTCTCGCCTCTTCTTCCCGTGTTTCAGATTGTGGCAAACCTTTAGTAGGTTTGGTACCTATCATGCCAAAAAGTACCTTAAACTTATTTAAAACGTCAGAATATTCTGCCAGCTATTGCGGAGGATTTAACTGGAAAGACAATCTATCCAAACCTACTTTATCTGGGCCAGAGCCTGAATCACCTGGCGCTATCACACGAGGCAAAGTAAAAGTTCAAATGCTCTTTTCAAAACGAAACAAATTCAATCTTTCCAATTTTGATTGTTTTAACGTGGAGAAGTTGAGAACCCCTCTGGTTCAACCCTCACGGTTGAGTGAAGGCTCTGTCAGTGAGGACTTTTCTTCAGAAAATCCAATAAACCGAGCCAGTGATATCGTCTTCAGTGAATCAGAGAATGTTGTAGAACCGAAAGATGTGCAGTTTCCTCCTTCAACACAAATTGATGGCTGTTTGACAAACGGGTCTTCTACTTTCAAAGAACAGAACCCAGTGTTCTCACAGTGGGGATCCACTTGTACAGAAAACAAAGACTGGTCGGCTTTCCCTGCGAACCCTAGTGAGTGTATCGCGGGTTGTACATCAACATCTGCATACCCTGAGAGTTCAACGTTTACAAACCTGACGCCCATTGGCTCCCGCTTGATGACCCCGTCATCCCCACAACCGAAGATTCACATTACAGATCCCGTTTATAACGTTGAAAGAGGGGAAAATGAAATATCGACCACAAACCAATCGCAGATGCCCGAAGAGAGCGGCAAAAATTGTCTTTCTTTTTGTAACGTATGTTTCGCTCACGATCAGTCTGTATCGGAAAGATTCTCACAAATGAACCGTTTACAGAATACATCAAGAGAAGACCATGCTCTTAAACTACAAGTAGGCACAGAAGTTAAACATGTTTCAGCTTTGAGCCATGACAATTCGATTTGCGGTGTAGCAATGCCTTTCCTCGCTGAAACGGTCTCTGACATCACTGGCCCGAATGAACATATGGATCCCTTTTCTTTAACACCCATTGTATCTGGTCCTCGTGAACAACCACCACCAGTAAGCATTGAAAGAGCTTTGAAAATGACTGAAAATAGGCCTGTTCAAAAAATTGAGCACTCTTTGACACAGAGTGCGATACCAGACTGTGGCGATGACGCTTCTTGTAAAGTCTCCAAGGAAGTCAGAAGAGCGAAGAGCT
>BMAT01006870.1:244287-254589 GCA_019649035.1 Elysia marginata
GGATTTATTTTAAGTGGATTCCACTGAATTTTTGTTTCAGAACACACTGCATGTAGTATAAACCAGAAATTTTTGTTTATTCTTATTTTCCAAATGTGTTCCAATATGAATCCTAAAACTCAAATGGCTTATGACTTGGAAAAAAAAGAGGCAACAATGTTTTATGGTGAAATCACATAAACTAAAATGGGATAGACCAAATTTGTGCCCAAATCTAGATTGTTCTAAAATATAATTTTTTTTATCCTTCAAAACAAAATATCAACATTTCTTTGCGTCTTAATACATAGTATTTCAAACATTTTCCAATTTTATTAAAAAAAAAAGGAACTTATGATATTGTAAATATGAATTTACTGTAGTGTTTTGGCGAACCAGGTGTGGAAATTAAGAATCTCTTATTTCAGCGTAAAATATTAAGGTTTTCTCTTTAATTTCTCAAGATTGATCTTGAGAGAATCTTATATCATATGAGAGGTGGCCATGATAAATCAGACGTAAGTCAGATTCCCTACATAGTAAGCCAGATTGTTGTTAGTCAGATTTCCTACACAGTAGGCCAGATTGTTTACATAGTGAGTCATATTTTCTGCGTATTGAGCTATAAAAGAAATTCGTGAAGTCCCAAGTTCTGCCCTTTCAGCTGTTGAAAAAGTTGTAACTCTTGACTCTTCTATATGCTGTGAAATTTTTATTATGAAGCAAGTAAATTATTTTCTATATAGCATAATTCATTGTCCCTAGGACTCAACTCGAAATTTCCCTGAGGGACTTGTGCCTGAATCACATATCCAGTAACTCTCAATTCTTTTTGCAATATTCTGTATTGATCTGCATCTAAAATTCTCATCATATTGATCAACCAGCGTTGTGTGACTGAGAAACAATGATGCATGCACAAAGTAAAAACAACTTTTTTTTTTTGTTAAGTTGAATATCTTGCAAGCTTTGCAGGTACCAAGTGGGCCCTGTACCTACAAATGCATGTTAAAGATGGTTGTGGTAGTATCAGTTCCCTAAGTTCAGCTGAGAAGAAATGACATAGTATTGTTTTCATGTAACAACTAAATGTGATGATTTTATAAATGGGTTTTATTTACTGTTGGCAATGTTTTTCAGTATTAATTCAAAAATGTATTTCTTATTGTTATAACTAAGTTTTCTTTGTTTTAATGAAGCAAACTTTAAAAATTTTTAAATACTATTTTATTATATTGGTAGGCCAAATCATGAAATAATTTGTAAGAAAAAAAATGTACCTGCAGATTTAAATTCCAAAGCAAATAAAATCCTCTATATTTTTTTATCCATCATTTATTTGCTCTTTTTTCTTTACATGGATCTCTTCTCTGTTTACAGTATCTCTCTTTATTGTTTATATAGTTATGTATACATTTTTTGAAATTGCTGTTTTATAAAAATGTTGAGATTGTAAACCAAGACACATATTTCTTAAAAATCTTAATTCTGATTTGTTGGGGAGTTAGTATAATGGCCCCATGCTGTATGAAGAACTTAAGTTCAAGATACATTACAAATGTGTCGCAACCAGTCCAAAGAAGTCTGATGTCCAGAATTCTAACAGAGTTGATGTCGTTTTTCGAGACTAAGATAGCATTCCTGAATCATCTATGGGTAATTCTTCCATAGCAATGCAGTGACTAATATTTTACATAAAAATGCCGAAAACTAGTTTTTTGTTCTTTATTTCATGATCTCTGGATCTTCAAACCTCTGTATCTTTTTTTTAATAATTCCCCGTTGCCTTTGTAGTTTCATTTTTTCTTAATTATTCCATCAATTATGTCATATTCAAACCAAAAATAGTACCAGAGCAGACTTAAGCTTTTTCTCTTTTAATTCTGACCCATCTCCTTGTCTGTGCATGTCACTAAAGCACAGTCTTATGTGACCTTTCCTTCTTTGTAATCAATCAAGCCCATGGTTAATTATTGAAGTGAAACTTTAAAAAAAAGTTAGATAAAACAAGAAAAGTTGCATTGGTGAAGTTAAACCAGAGATAATTTAAGTACTTAAATTATCTCTGGTTAAACCTAAAACAAGGCCTTAGGTTTTAAATTAACCAATGCAGGATTTAATTTTTTTCTAAATTCTTTTCTAAATATTTAACTACATATTTTTTACTGCAAAATATGGGAGTTAAAAATTTTTTTTATTGAAAAGACATGCACTTTATATTAGAACACCTTTTGTTTTTCAGTAAGAAATTTAGTTTCTGATCATTGATCCAGCAAATTATTTAGTTTGAATTTTGATTTCTAAGAGAATATGTGAAAAAATCCGACAATATGAAAAAAGCAACTCTGTATTTAGCAGTGCTGTTTTAAAAGTCAAAAAAAGTTTTGATCCAGGCATGTATTTAGCAGAGGATGTCTGTAGTGCCACTGCCAAGCAACTTGCTTTGCAGAATTCTTGAAAATTTCCCGTTACTTTGTTTTTGTTGAAGCTACATGCATTCCTGTTATTTAATTCTATATTTGTCTTGCACCCACTCCAAATGAGCCTTAAGTCAGAATTGTAAGGTAGTCAGATAATGGTGTCACAGGAAAGCTTTTTTTTCTCTACTTTCCAAAAAAAAAAATAAACAGAAAAGCTCCATCATGCTTCTGTGTGAAGTTATAGCCGTTTGAAGTCGGCAGGGTTTGGACTTGTAAAGTTTCAGAAAAGGGTGAAAATTGCATCTAAAGTTCAGACGACTATAAAGATGTTGAGGCCCTGGCAACCATAACAATTGGACATAACACCATAAAACATGAAATTTCAACAAGAATGAGGTCTAAAAACTGTTTAGACATGGTTTTAGCATCGATATCTAAAATAAAAAAAAAATTGACTTCTGAACACCCACAAAACTTTAAAAGCTTGTATCTCAAAACTAATTTGGACAGAATGCGAGACGTTTATCATCAGTGCGGCATAGAAAATTCCCTAACCTGACAAATTCATATCCATACCAACATAAACAGGTGTATAAATCTTACTCTCTGTGTCACTGTCAGCTGACCTGGTATGGACACGTTGCTTCCCGGACCCTTTTTCATATCTATCTCCCATCTTCTGCTAATTGTTCTGCCCGTGTGCACACGTTGCTTCCCGGACCTTTTTTCATATCTATCTCCCATCTTCTGCTAATTGTGCTGCCTGTGTGGACACGTTGATTCTCAGACCCTTTTTCATATCTATCTCCCATCTTCTGCTAATTGTTCTGCCTGTGTGGACACGTTGCTTCCCTGACCCTTTTTCATATCTATCTCCCATCTTCTGCTAATTGTTCTGCCTGTGTTACTGAAATTTTACTTCAGTCTTCTATGTCTTGCTCCCATCTCCTAGTTGACTGTCTTCCAATTCTAGCACCTTCTAGATGTATGTTAACTTTATAAATATGTTTCTCTAATGTTTCATGATGCGTTTGTGTCCCCTAACTACTTAATTTTAGGTGTTTAATCTTCTGAGATAAAATACTTAATGTCATCCCAATGTGCATCAACATTTGTCTTGCAATCGGTCCGAATGAGTCGCAAGTTGAATGGCCTAGTTTAGTGGGTGATCAAAGTTAAATTTTTAAAAAAATTTAGATATTGAAGCTAAAACCATTTCTAAACATTTTTCACATCTAATTCATGTTGAAATTTCTTGTTTTATGGGTTGTTTGTAATGGGTACGATTGTTAGGACATTAACACTTTTATAGTTGTTTAAAATTTAAATGCTATTTTCTCCCTTTTTTAAAATTTCATAAGTCTTAACCCTCCCAACTTCAAAAAGCTATAACTTCATAACATGTTAGAGCATTTGTATGTTGTATTTGAAAATAGAGAAAAGCTTTTCTGCGATACCAATATCTGACTTACCTTCCAATTTTAACCTAAGACTCACTTTGACTGGTTGAAAGACATTTGTTTTAACTTTTATATTCTCCTCATCCAGGAAATTTTCATTTTTCCGTAGTACCTCATTTCAAAAGCGCGGATTCTTTTTACATCTTCATTTTTAAGGATCTATGCTTTGCAGTCCTATGTAGCAGTGGATAAATTGACTCACAACACTTTCAGTTCTACACATCACTCTTTCCATAATTCTTAAACTATAAGACAAACCACAATAAAATAGTCTGCAGGAAAAAAGTTTAAAACAGAGCGTCTTATTATATAGTCTTTTCAATTCTTTATTATTCTCATATTATAACAATAAATTGGATTGTAATGAGAGGTATATGTTGTAAACAGTTTTGTCAATTCATCTTGAAGGTTCTGCACAATTTTAGTATTAAGAATAAATATAAAGTCATATAAATATAAATTTTCTTTACATTGCAATAAATCTTAGTAAGAATAATTAATTCTTGTCAATGGAATCAGTACATTTCTCAGCAGTTTCATTACTTGAGCATCACAGAATATGGAATGAAAATGCAAAATCTGGAAAAAAAAAAAAAAGGGAAAAGGTTTAAACATCAGCACACACATATACAATAAAAAATAACCACAAGCAAATCAGTATCAAATGCCATTAAAATGAACTAATAATAATATATAAGTAGATTAAGGCCACATACTGCTTTAAATGAAAAATTGCATGTCAACATAAAAATAGCCTCTAGATCTATTGATTTTTGTTTTAGCCCAGCACATTGTTCTATCCAGTTGTTCTTTTACATGACTGAAAAAATTATCTTAACACACACACACTCACAGAGAAATATGTTCTTGTACCAAAAATTCTGAGATTTAATTCACAAAGTCCTGAGAATGATTTGGTATGAACTATAAAAGTTAATCACGCTTGTAACAGGTTATTGTCACAGTTGAACGCAAATAACCTGTAACTTATAAAAAAATATGAGTACAAATTTAGTGGAGTTAAATACAAGTTTCTGAAACTGAAGGGTAATTTTTCAACATGTATCGTCTATCTAATGACAAGCATAATACAATCCATTACTGTTTTTCCACTAAAGCACAGTTAAGTATTTGGGCAACATAATTGCTATTCAAATATCTTTCAAGACTAAAACTTTTAATTATCACTTTGCAATTGCAGCAATCTCCCTTTCTGCCAATTTTTTTTTGTTGTCATCTTTACGCTGCATTATTCTTTATCTTTCTCACTCCATAATTTCGACCACTTCTCACAAACTCTCAGTTATTAATCTATTCAACTCAATCATTCTGCCTTCCCCGTTCATCTAAATTTTCATGTCTTTCCATACTATTTACAATAACAACTTTGTGTTCTTAAGTGTTTGAAATTTCTACCATCAACAAAACACTTTATTTGAATAGCTGTTCCTATTGAGTTATAAACATCACAACAAGTATAAGCATCCCTGCAAAAAATATAAAATACACAAGCCAAAAAAACTCAGATCTCAAGTACAAATAAAAACCTAAGTCCTAATTACCCTTTCCAGAAAAAAAAATCTGCAAAGGCCAAATCTGTTCTTTCTTCCATGAACAAGAAAACAAAATCTGGTTTGGCACAGAAAACCTGATTCAGAAATTAAGTTCTTCCTAATTCAACTCTGAAGCATGCTCATGTTTTACAATTAAAAAAAAAATTCTCTTTAAAAATATTGTAAAGAATTTTCCCTCCTATACCTTAAGAAAGCAAAAACTGAAGGTGTCAAAAGCAATTGTATTAAATTTCATGACAAACTCCTAGGAAAGTTTAGGTTGGCAGTTTCAGAGTTGACAATGCTAATTAATGTATTTATGAAATAAGTCTAAGATCAGCTTAAGCAATAAGAAAACATCCAATTGCAACAAGCGACATGAAGAAAACTACACTTCAATTCGTTCAAACAATGGCAAGATGCAAAAGTTTAATCAATAAATATATACATAACTATTAAGGTTCAACAAAATATCCATAAAATACAATAACAATATTGACCATGCATGTTTACACAATACATTTATAAAGGAAGAACATCCAGTTACTCGCCCTTCCTTTAAAGTTAGCAAAGCTTACTCTTTATATGAACCTTTCACACAAATTCAGGCTCCAAACTCAAAATCACACAGACCTTCAAAATTGCATATCAGTAAACAAAGTAATCAATACATAAAGACTATCTAGATTGATGCTAACAAAATATCACAATATGAAATCTCTGAGTCTGATACAGTTTCTATAGAAAAACTGCGTACATCTGGCAAACAGTCTGAGTCAGGTGGCATGTATTTCCCATTACAAGGCATTGAGTTTTCTAAGACAGTGCATTTTTCTTCGCATTCAAATGTTAAACACTTCATGAAAATTTTACCCTTTCATGAAAAAGTATGAATTTTTTTTATTTCAAATAGAGAAAATGAGAAAAATCTTTTGAAAATCTTTTTCTAAAGTCAAATTTCTGCCACCGACTCTTTTGTACTGCCGCAAGACATAGGAATTAATAGAATTAGTTAATAATAATTATGATATCACCTAATATATTGAAATAAGAGGTACGTATCATGTGGTCAAATATTGTTTGTTTTTTTTTATATTAGCACTTGGTTGATTAAAGAAAGTAAGATGTGTTAATGAAAGATATGCAATTGCAATATATCTGCTTCCGGAACCATTCTTTGTAAATACAATGTCGTCGCAACATATAACATTATTAACAATAATATGTCTTGCATTCTGTCTAAATAAGATGAAAGTCAAAAGACCCTGTTTTTAGATATAGGCTTTCAAAGTTTAGTGGGTGGTCAGAAGTCAAATTTTTTAAATTTCAGATAATGACAGTAAAACCATTTCTAAATTGTGTTAACACCTGATTCAGGTTGAACTTCATGTTTTATGTGTTAATTTTTAATTAGTATGGTTGCTAAGGCCTCTACACCTGTATAGTTGCCTAAACTTTAAATGTTATTTACTCCCCTCTCTGAGTTTCCACAAGTCTTGCTGACTTTAAACGGCTATAACTTTATACAGAAATATGATAGAGCTTTTCTGTGTGTTCTGTTCGAAAGTAGACAAAATGAGCTATTCTGTGGTACTAATATCTTACCACTTTCCAATTTGAACTCATTTGGACTGGTTGCAAGACATATAGCCCTAGTAGTAAATGCAATTATTTGAATAATGTATTAATTTAATAATTGTAGTTTCATAGTAATATAGAAACATGGTTTATCAACAGATTATAAGAGTATATTATAATGTGAACAATGGTAAAAATATTCATATAAATTGCAATGCCTTCATAGATAAAAAAAAAAGAAAAAGTCATGAATGTTAAATATGGTGATGTTTTTAATGAAATAGTGATTATAGTGATAAATAAATAATAAGCAGCTAAGATGAGTATGATGACAACAGTGCATGGAAATATCAGAACACATTCATAGTTTGTGATGGACAATGCTCTGTATTGAATAACACAAGGAATATATTCAACAACTTGCAAATATTAAATAACAACACATTTCAACTGAAAGCAAAATCTTGACGTAGATGGCTGGGGGTCTTTGTAATCACATATAAAAAAAAAAGGAAAATGGCATGTACAAATAAAAACCAGTTTGCACCCTGAAAATTACAAAGTGGCAACTTCACTTTTTGGCAAAATTGACTCACAAACATCCTGCTACTTCTGAATTGAGGCGACCTGACCTTTGTTTAGGTAGTTTTTGACACACTAAAAAATTTAATTTGTGGAAGACCCATGCGTCACTAAAACTTTTACATCTGTTTTCTCAAAACTGTACCTATATAATAATAATAATAATAATAAATAAATATGTTTAGAGTCCTCCTCCGCCAATGGCAGTCTTATGACTTTACATATTTACCCCAGCAGGCCTATACACACCAAAGCAATCTCAACTCATATTTCAGAGCATTACAGTGCAACAGCCTGTTAGGCGCTCAAATACTAACATTCCACAATTTCAAGCACTGCCTTTAGCCAGGTACCCATTAGTGAGCATTACCTAGTGAGATGAATCTTTGTCCTTTTCAGGGCGCAAGTAGCTGTAACGCCAGTTGTATTTACTTTGAGCAAACAACGCAATGGGTGCATATGGTGCTTCTCAACAAGCCTTCAATTACAGGCTTTGGTCAGGTTTTAATGAACCGTGCAGATAATATACAGATCTACAAATTGATTGTCTAAGCCTTCTGAAAAACAAAAAAAAATCTGAAACTCCTCAGCTGCAAACACCTACAACTTTTAGAGACTAACAGCATTGTCAATGCTTACCCCATCCTCCCCCCAAAAAAAAGATCTTTTTAAAGAGATGTGAATCATATCAATAAGTCTAATTGTAAATATAAAAAGTATAACATTTTCTATTTTTTTCATAATAAAGTTTCAAGGCTTGGAAAACGTTTTGATCAAAGCGATATACCTTATTTTTGGTATACTTGGCAGTTTGCTTGATAACAATTAGCACGGCACGGTGAAAATTATAAAAAAAAATTTTTATAAGGGCACCAGTAAAGAAGGATAAGTCTTTCTTACTGTTGATTTTGGTGAAATGCTTGTCATGAGGGAGAGCAAAGGGTAAAACTTGGATTTCTCACACCTAGAGGAGCGCTCACATGCCTGTGTATTTTTCAGCTCAAAGGCGAATAAATTAAGTCTGTGCAGAGAAGGTTGTGGAACATGCAGGAAACTGCCCATGTGAGCAAAGAGCTGTCCAGGTTGACTGGTTCTTTTCACAACAGAAAATACAAACTCCTAATGTTGCCTTCTATCTCATGCCATTGAATCTGGTCGTTTATTTCGTGGCTGTAAATAAAAAATAAAAATAGTATTGATGTTAAATATACCATTCAAATTCTTTTGAGCAGATAAGATGCAGGCTAAGGTTTGTGTTTTTGTTATTTGTGAAATAAAATACAATAAAGCTTCCCATAAGATGAACATCGATTTCTTATTTTTCTTTCCGAAAAAATTACAGAGCGATTGATTTGTCATTTGTTACATACCAATACCTAAAATTGAGGCCCAAGAAAGAGACTTTAACAGCAATGTCACATACAAAGAAGATTGTCAAAGTAACAAAAAAAAGGGCGGGGGTGGCCTCAAAAGCTACTGAATGTTTGATTTCTTTTCATTGCTTTAGCATAAATTGAAAATTGAAAAGTCATCAAGCTAAGAATCAACAGGAACAAAAGCAATGATCTGAGAGGTTTAAATACTCACAGTATACGTTGGATGAGGTGATGAACTAAGATTTGGTCTCTGGATTTCAAACTGAAATAAAAAAAAATGTGGATACTAGAGATATGTTCCAAAGAAAAAGATGAACAGTATTATACTCTGAAAATGAAACTATCATATTTTGAAACCCATTTCTTAAAAAATGATTGAATAAAAGAAACAGTAGAAAAAACAAGCTGGAAAAGAAACATAATTTCAATTACTATACATATAGAGGGCGTAGACCATTTTAGTGGGTAAGGCGCTGTATAAAAACCACTAGTTACTTTACCTTACACTTAAGTTGACAACAATTATAATTTATCACATAGTATTGTCCCAACAACAACAAAAAAACTATAACAAAACAAAATGATAAAGTATTTCTATTTGTCATCCACTTTCTACACAGCAAAAAGCCCATGAATTTTGTGTGACTCTCTCTGAACTGTTTGTTATCTGAAAGCATATACCTACTTTATGGCCCTGAAGTTAGAACAACACAAAGATGCTTACGTCTTTATGTGGCTCCAAAAGCTTGAACATATATTCCCAGGAAAAGTTTGATGCTGGGCCACCACCCTCCATAGGAGCTGAAAGAAGAAAGTCAAGAATACAAGAGGGTTTTAACACGGATGTAAATGATCAATAAACAAATGAACACAATAAGAGTGCGAGACTCTTCAGTCTTACTAAGGACAATTATTTATTACAGAAAAAATTCTTACTTTGTAATAGATAGCATTTTGCGTAATATAGTGTTTTCCTATCAAGATGGCGAAAGCTTCCATAAGTGTGGAGCATCACTTTTTGCGCAATGGATCAATGTGACCCTTACAGTTGGTACTAGCATTTTAGGTAAACCTGTGTAAAGTGTTCATAAAAAAAAGCATTTTAGTGTTTTAAGGTGCCATAGTCTTTGCTGTATTAACTTGAACTTTCAATGTTTTACCTCCTCTTGGTGATCTTGGACTTACGGCACCTAAACCAGTGCCTGACGCACCATCTCTTGCACTTCTACCTCTGTCCGTGCTAACTCCAAAGTTATCATACCATGCAGAATCCTAGTGGAAAGAAAGGAAAATTTCTTTGCTTTTATTTCATGTAATTAGGTGAACGAATTGTTGTACAGGAGTTCCAGGGAGG